>CABFVZ010002585.1:72608-108757 GCA_902151445.1 Timema monikensis | reverse complement strand
GATAGGGGGGGGGGGGGGGGGGGGGGGGCGACAGGGTTTTATGTTTAGCACTCTTGACACTGATATAGGAGATCACAGTTTAATCCCCATAGAGTGCATTGCATTCATTGTGGTAGAGCAGCCCAGCTAGTTAAAAATAACTATACTATCAAGATAATTAAAGGGTTAAAAATATTGCATTGGGTCATTTAGATTTACCTTAAGGTCAACATTGATGTCTCATAAATAAATATTTTTAAAGATTTGCTAACAGTTATTTTATTCAAATCTTTTATCTCTCTTTAAAATCTACAAGAACCACTAACCATTGAAATAAAATTGTGTGACACATCCCTACGCCTACATGATGTCACATATTTCAGTGTAATTAGGCACAAATCTTGAATAAAAAAAAAGTGTGTTATTAGCAAACCACCCTTGAATAACTTTTACTCGGAAAAATCATTCTTTTTTGATTATAATATAAAAAAAATACAGATATAGATTTCAAACAAAATCGTTTTAATTATTTAAAACAATTACATTTTCAAAAATCAATAGTTAGTAAATTAACCTCAAATTAATTTGTTTTAGTAAAATGAGAATATGTTGAAGTTAATGTTTTTAATGAAACCCATTTTACAGATATCCATTTTCAGCAAAATAGTTTAAGCTAGTCTAAAAATATTTCATATGTTCAAAAATCAGTAACAGGTAAACAACCCTTTTATACATATTGGTTGACCTCGATGGTCTTGGGGTAAAGGGCTCCGAAAAATTTTCTGCAGTGGCGGCTTCCTGTGGAGGGTTTAAATTGTAGAGATGACACTTAGAGCTTACTATACTTAAAAATATAGTGTGTTAAGAGACTACTATTCTTAAAAATATAGTGTGTTAAGAGACGAGTGGGTTATAAGAAGGGGGGGAGGGAGAACGAGAGTAGGGGTGGGGTAGATAGGAAGCACGTAGGATAAGGGGGGAGACAAATGTATCTTAAAATTGTTTTAGTTAACTTAATGATGATAAAAAATTGTATGATTTATGAACATAAACATGGGTCCACATTCATTTGTTTCTATACTACTTTTTTTTAGCACTGCATCTTACTAACCGTTCAGGTTGTACACCTATGTACTAACTACGCTAATGCGTTAGGGATGAAGGATGTTGAATTTAGAGGAATTGCACCCATATTTGTATGGTGAGAGTGGATAATCATTTAGGAAAAACCACCCTCAGTGCACCCGGCCGGAATCGGACCCCAATCTCTCTGTCATCGGCAGTCTAGTCTATTGCTAGAGTAGCGCATTGGACAGTGCAGCCACTGGAGCTGGTGTTTTATTACCACCACCACCATCACCACTACCACTACCACTTATTATTAATTTTACTGTCATTATTATTGTCCACTTATCAATTGAAATTATTTTACAGAAATTATAGTTGAAAATATCGATTTTGACATGTAAAAGAATCCTGGAAGGTATGCGAGAATACCTTACCTAGCAAAATTGATAGGCCCTTTTGCTCTTGCTCATAGAAATTCTCATATGCTTATATATGTCAGTTCTGAAAGTGCACGTTAAATACCTACCTCATATAAATGTAATAATATTTTTCTCTCTGAAAAACTAGTATACTGTTCATAATGTAAAACACTACCCAAATATTCTTGAACAACATTGTCAAAATAATTGTTTAAACTGAATTTTCATGAAAGAGTCATCAGTAAAATATCCTTAATTTTAGATCTGTAATTAACATCATGGTTAGTTAGACCTCTAATTATGATCATTTACCTTCTAAATATCAAGTTTGAAAAAAGTCTATCAACCTATTTATGCTCTAGCCACAGTCAGAGACGGACATACTGACATAGGCTCGGACATAAAATGTAAGAATCATATCTTTGATTCTTCGGTCAGATTAAATACCAATATCCATTCTATTATTATTTTCTTATTATTTCACCTCATTTTGGTAACTTATAATTTTAGAACTCCTGTTTTGTGAGTTGTCAAGTGTAAAATAAAGTAATTTGTACCCCTTGTTTGTAATTGCAGGGGAGGAGTGGCGCTCTGTTTAAGTCCTCAAGGTCGACGAAACGGGGAGGCTCTGGTCAGGTTTGTGAGTCAGGAACACAGAGACATGGCGCTCAAGAGACACAAGCACCACATCGTAAACCGCTACATAGAGGTGTACAAGGCCAGCGGGGAGGACTTCGTCAATGTGGCTGGAGGTAAGGACATGACTTGGCGCTCAACACCATGTTGTTGTTATTATTATTATTTATGTAAATACTACATATAGAAGTGACCAATAGGGTGTTGGGATGAGGGAGCAACATGACATGTACCCCACGCCCCACAAACCCAAGAACTGAGATGCCTTAGAAATAAAGACCAGAGCCAGAATAAGAGCTTAAAAATGAGATAATCTGTAAACCATCTCCTAGCTGTATCTTTTAAGCCAATACTCAACACTATAGCCATGTGACTATCACACTGTCATATAAACTATCATTAAAGTTCATGCTTGCACTCACTTAAACATGTTCATTCATTGACACTGGCCCATCATTATAAACTTCACACAGGGATCACACAACTCCAGCGCTTGGATTCACTAATGGAAGCAAATAGTTGCATGTTTGAAAGATGTGCCCAAATCTCTATACACTAACAGAAGCAGGCACAATTCTAGAGAAAAGTTGGGCCTTTAATTTGCCACCACTCGAGTAGGCGCAACTATTAAATCTTACCTTTTATTGTTGAATTTTTACATTCAAACAACACAATAGCATTTCTTGCATTATTAAAAATATAAACTGTCTAATCTTTGTCTAGATCCAAGGAGGTTTGCATTCCTCCAAGTCAAAAGACATCTTGTCACTAAAAATGGCAGTTAGTATAGCTTTAAAATATGTTTTTAAACCTCCTATACATCTTTTATTAATGGAGCTTAAGCTTTAAACTAATAATATAAATAATTACTAAATAATGTACTAATGTTGTTTTTGTAAGGCAACAAGAAATAGGTCGCTTCTAATTTTGTTGCAAAATGTTGAGAAATCTTTGTATTTGCTGTCATATTCATTAGAGATTTAAAATAAAGTAGCCTTGACTTTGAAAGTAAATTCTTCACAAGAATTGGTTGAAAAGAGAGCACTTGATGCTATTTATGGTGACATTATAATCTTGCCACCAGTTTGCGCCTTGTTTAGTGAATACGGAAATGGAGCAAATAATAAGGTGCATCTCTTGGACTGTATTGGGTGTAAAGTTGCCCCATTTTTTTGACTTGCGCCGGAGCAGAATTGCACTCATTAGTGAATCCAGGCCCAGGAGCAAACCTCATCTTTGCATTTAACTACATTAATCGATATAGAGTGCTGATAGCATCATAAAAACGAGCCTACTTATTTCACTGTAGTAAATTTCAACAATTTTGACAAATTTTTGTATTTGTTTTATATAAAAATTGAGATAAATCCGCAATAATCATTGTATTATTATTATTACTATGAATGTATCAAGCTCCTCAAACAATAATAGGCTCTTGTTGGTTATGGTGTTGGCCAAATTGAAAAATAATTAGGAGGTATGGAGTACCCTAAAATTTGTTTTGTGTAAGGCAACAATAAAACGTTATAAAATACCATTGGTATAATTTATAACTAGCCTACTTATGATTTTATCTTAATTCATATAATATGTTGTTTAATGTACTAACACCTCACATTGCATTAAATATTACTTGGCTAACAGTACATGTTCAAACAATAGCTTTTCTTAACTGAATGCTTTGCAATAAAACTTTGTTTTATTGACTCATGGCACACATAATGGAAACATAAGCTAAACAATTGTATTGATTTAATTAAAACTGGGTTTACTGTCTGATAAGGTTTAATGTTTAGTAGTAAGCAATAAAAAGTTATGTTTTTGTTCTAAGGTTCGGAGGAATAAATCTATTCTATTTTTATTTGTCTAAGTATTGACTTCTGGTGCAGATGTATCAAAAAGTTTTCAATAATGGTAATGTTTTATCAAGTTCCTTATTTTGAATTTGTCTTTGTTTTTTGTACAAGGAATGGTCAGAATTATTTCTAAAGTCATTATTGGGAACAGAAAATATTATTATTAATGTATGAGGTAGTTTTTCAGAAAAATTAAAGGCTTAAATGTGTTAAAAAATTTAATGAGTCAAATTTTTCAAGTGAACACAGCATTTTAAAAGTTTGATTTCATTGATGTGAACATATAAGGGATTGAAAAATGTTGTTCTGTACACTCATAATAAAATATGCTTTGACTTTCAGGCAGTAACAATGAGGCACAAGCATTTTTATCCAGAGGAGGTCAAGTTATTGTTAGAATGCGGGGGCTTCCATATGACTGCACGGCAAAACAAGTTGTAAGTATAGTGTTTTTTTGTTGGTTTTACAATTTTCATATTTTATTATTTTAAAAACAATTAAAGTTTGAAGCACTTATAAAACAACCGTTTTAATTAAAATTAATACTGTATTTGAATGGACACCCTATTTTGAATCCCCTATGATTTGTGATGGTAATTATTGTTTTATTGTTAGGGGCTTAAGGGAGACATTTTGTGCATTGTTGAACTCTAATTTTAGCACAAAGCCTAGTTTGAAATTTGTATTTAATATATTCATAAATATTTTTGAAACCATTATTACAATTTCTAATTATGTTGTATCACACCTTTCTTAAATAATTTTACATATTCAATCTAACAAAATCTGCCATTTGTATATTATTAGAGTTATCAACTAAAACATTCATACAATTTTTTTATAAAATTTCCATTACATTTTTTCTAGTTGATTTTACACGTCTTTTTTTTTTAGCACCACATCTTACTACCCGTTATTTTAATCCCCGCTGTGAATTTGCATATTGTATGAGACAATGAGTTGGAGCTTAGGAGAATGTAAAGCAGCAGAATGTCGACAGATAATATGAGAAATGTAAACATTTTAAACCACGCTTATTGCTTATATTTATTTTTTTACACCTTTGTAATTAATACTTACATTGATTTCTGTACATGCTCTATCTTTTATAGTTGGACTTTTTTGAAGCTGGCGAGAACAGTTGTAAAGTGATGGACGATGAGGAAGGTGTATTGTTCGTAAAGAAGCCAGACGGTCGAGCGACGGGTGATGCGTTTGTCTTGTTCAGTCAAGAAGAGGATGCTGGGAAGGCTCTTAGCAAACACAGAGAACTCATTGGCTCGCGGTATATCGAGCTATTCCGCAGCACCACCGCAGAAGTCCAACAAGTGAGTAGCACTTTATTTTCATTTATACATTTTTACTGTGAAAATGTTTCAATTTTATCTCACAGGTTTAAATTGCAGTTTTATTTACTGACACTGAACTAATGTTTGAAATATGTAATTTAATCACTAAAGCATACTTTTCAATTCAACTAGTATACTCGTATGTGCATGCATTTGCATGAATGTGTTTGTAGATCCCATGAAAAATGTAAACATACTCGTATTTGCAATAGTGTAACTACTGGCCTAAGCTATAGTTTAATTTTTTTTATAGTGAAATATAAACTTGTACTAAAGTACCATATTATTTATAAAATCCTGGAATCCTGGAGGTTCGGGAGGTGGAACTTGCAGGCAAAAATGTAACGAGGGTATATTGTGTGATACCTACTCAGGACATCTTTTGTTTGTGTTCTAGACAGAAAAACTATATTTTTGGGTTGACTTCCTTTCCCATCGCTTATATTACATTACTTTACATTACTTCACTTTACATTACATTACATTACTTTACATTACTTCACAATGTTATTTTATAGGTATTTTGACCAAATGTGATAGTTCCATTTCTCGCATGACCAAATGAAATTAGTTTTAGTAACTTTTGTAACCATTATATATTATTTTCCTAACTAGTTCATGCTATAATTCCCACTCTCTCCAGATAGGGCGGTCTGTGGCAGTATGCATACAAAGTTACTGTGTTTTTGTAATATTTATATTGCGTTCTACTATATTTCCAATATTAAATAATCTCTAGAACAATATGTCTCATACCCGCTTCGGTGGATGCATGGTCTAAGGCATTACTCTCGCAATAGACTACACTGCCGAAGAAGAGGAGATTGGAGTCTGATCTTGGTTGGGTGCACTGAGAGTGGTTTTTCCTAAATGGTTTTCCACCCTTCACATAAATGTGGGTGCACTTCCTCAAAATTAAACCTTCCTAATTCCTAACACATTAGTGTAATTAGTACATAACCCTATAACCAAAATGAGTAGTAAGATGTATTGCTAATTTTTTTTTAAATAATTTTCTTAAATCTATCAAAATACAGTTTATAACAATAACAAGTAGGTGTTTACTTTCCTATTTTACACAACATAGCAAATATTTACAAATACAAAGACTCAAGTCTGACTTATTGATTTTACACATGCATGTTTATAATTTAGCGGTGCTTTACAAAGTCTCATCAGTCTTTTCAGACTGCTTCTATGTTTTGCTAAAATTACCTAGAAACATTAATTTTACTAACCGTTGCATATTATGAAAAGATGATGACTAGTAGGGGGGTGCGAAGCTTTGAAACAAATATCAGCTTCTACTACTTCAAAAAATATATATATATATATCTGTATTTGAAAGTTATGAAACTCGGCCAGTAAAAATATTGACAGCTAAAATACTGAATTTATGGTCAATTATTGCCATTTTAAGACACTATAAAGGTACATTGCATTACAAATCAATTCATGTAGAAAAAATCAATGGTAATTAATTATAAGTTGTGATATAACTTGATTCATCTGATTAAAACAAAATATTACAAACAATTGAGCAATAAAATATTTTTCAAGCATAAAACAACAACAAAATATTCAAACTTTGATTTGACTTTGAGAATATTTCATATATTCAATTAAATCTTCTTTTGAATTGAAAAAGTGGACTTTGTACACCTCTAATGAGAACCAATTTGATAATATACCAGAACAAAATTAGTTACATGCATATGTTACACCCCATTATGGAAACTGCTCGTTTCATGAGCTGGCCTCTTCTTTTGACCAATTCAAGTACTGGAAATTATTGTCCTATCTACTTATAATAAGCTTTAGGATATTATTTGTCAAGAATTACAAACTATCCAAAACCTGTTCTCTGCTTTTCCATTTCATGAACCTGGCAAAACCTCATCTAGTTCATGAATTGGGTAGCACTTGGAACTGCTCAGTTCATAGTCCTGTGAATTTTTGCCTGGTCCTTGAAATGGAAAAGTGGAGACGCCAGTTCACACCAGAGAAAGACATTTGCCCATTTCCTGAAATGGCCAATCTAACTATTATTATAAGCACCGCGTCTTACTACCCGTTTGGGTTATACGCACTTACGCTAATGTGTAATGGTAGGGTGATTATGAGATGAAATGAAGGACCTACAGTTTAACGTGGAATCCGAACCACGGTGGTGGCCTGGCATTCCCCACATTCACAAGATGTCTTGTCAGAGGTGAAGGAAGGGTTTGGTATTCAGATAAATCTGTGCCGGGACCGAGGATTGAACCTCGGCCGCCAGAATAGAAGTCTGACACCTTACCCTTAGACCACCAGGTCACCGCCAATCTAACTATTTGGGGTGTAAAAAAATACACACACACACACACACATATATATATATATATATATATATATATATATATATATCATTAGTATACAGTTTATCACAGTTCAATCCCTCAAGGTAACAACTGATAATACTTTTTTAAAGATTTCAAATCTTTATTTCTTCCACTCCCAATGGTCATTAGTCATTATCCTAATGAAGATTTATCATAATACATAAAATAAACAGTAAATATAAAGTACATATACAAGACACATTACACACACAACTTAACCACTAGTTATTTGTTGGAAAGATTATAGCTAAGATAGTTATTAGGCATACCCTTCTTTTGATACATTTATTAAACATATTTAAAAAAATACCTCTTTGTTTTCTGCGCTGTTTATTTGTTTTTGTTTTTTTACTTTTGACTAGTACTTGACTACTAAGGTCTGTCTATGTTGCAATCTGTTGTAACTTACATGCAAAACACATACATTCTAAAAATGACCAAAGACAATGAAAGATGTGACTATACACTGCAATTTGTAAATCAGATTATTAAAGAGTCACGAATAGTATTGGATAACAAGTTGTAACCTATTTTATAGAAGCATTGTAATGAAAGGACAGGTGACTGTACCATTTTATTTTAATTGGTTTTATAGGAAGAATATGTCAAATTTAAATATGATTTCTAATTACCTAAATTGTATAGGTACATTACAAAATTACATCAGATTATTTTTCATGGATTTAAAAAAAACAATTGGCATCTTAAGGAATGCTCAAGCACTGATACATGTTTCAAACAAGTTATTTATCAATTGATATGTTATTTTAATAAATGATTATATCAAAATTAAGCCTAACAGTATCAACATGCTACCATAGAAATAAAAGCCATACATATCATGTTTTAAAAATAAAAATAAAACTAAAAGTATGAAAAGGTGAAATAATTTATTTTATAAAAAAAAACAATGTTGCAGTTCTGAAATTGAGGTAAAAATGAAGAAACATAGATATGGTGACCTTAAAAATATCAATATATAACCTAAAATGAACAGATATGCCCTAAAAATGTGTATTAAAAACATATCTTAACCCAAGAAAGAAACTTGCAGTAAAAGAAATTAGCCGGCAAATCTTTAATATTTATCACCTGCCTCGGTGGCGTAGTTGGCTAACGCGCTTGTCGTGTTGAGCTTGACTGCTGAGGACGGGGAGATCGAGGTTCGAATCTCGGTCGGGTGAACTTTTTTTTTCATAAATGGTTTTCCACTCTCCCTCCACGCAAATGCGGGTTCACTACCTCTAATTTAACCTTCCAAATTCCTAATCCATTAGCGTAATTAGTACTTAAAGCATATAACCCGAACAGGTAGTAATACGCGGTGCTAAATATTATTATTATTTAATATCTATCTGATAATTTTTTTTAAATGATAAATATTGCTGAGTGATTAAACTGATGGAACAAGAATTCAGTGGGTTGGGGAGTGACAGTATGAAGCAATTGGTGAGCCTCCCTCCTTCCAGAGCTAAGCTCTTGTAGTTCTTATTACCTGTGTTGCTCCAGAAAAGGTCTCTCTCGAACAGGTGTACATTACTTGAAGTTGTCAGGAATAGTGAATCTGTTTCAAGCAATCAAAACCAGATGATTCTTACCCACAGGAATCGGTTGTAAAATATTTATGCAAAAATAACATTAATTTGAAATGCAACGAACCTATGCATTGTGTTTGATAGCCATTAGAAATTTTCTTAAGTAATTTATAATCAAAATATGACTTAACGGTCCCAAAATTACTGTGGAAACATAATTTAAAATTAAAAACTGATCAAAATATGCTCTTATATGCAAAATAAAATGTGTATCTTTAGAATCATTGTAACATAAAAAAAATATAATTCACTAAGCATTAAATTTGATGTGAAACTTAAAAATATTATATGTCATGAACATCCGAGCTCTAATGATTATGATTAGTTTTTAATTGTTAATTAAATTTCATTTGAAACTTAGCCTAACATGGTATTAAGTTGCATATTGACATGCTAATTAACTTGATTTACTCTAACAAATCTCCCCATAAAATGAATGTGTTGTAGATTAAAGTAATCTATTTTTGAAATTTGGTAAAGGTAATATAAATTTATAGTTAACAATGCTTCTAACTACAAACTTTTAACATATTTTACCAACAAGTAATTTTGCCACGGATGGCCTTTATTTGTAGCTAATAAAATATTTATATCACATTTAGTTAGAATTACATATTACATAGGCTTATTTAAGAGAGAAGTACAAACCAAAAGGACCTACTTTAGTAGGCCTATATATAAAAAGTTCTTTAAAATGCCTCATTAATCCCCCTTTAGATTTCCATTTCTCAAAAATATTAATTATTTATTTTGGAACTTCGAACGAGACTTGAAATAAAGTTTTAATGCAATAGATTTGCATGTTCTGATCTTTATAGAAATTGGATATCTATAACTTCTGTTGGTAGCCTAACTCTAAATCTGTGATGAAGGAATGGTGGCATCATCAAAGGTGGTGTGATATCAATTTATGATCTATAACACTGACAGAAAGTTTTATATTAATTAATATCTGTGCAAAGTCAAACTATATATGTGTGATTTTCTGCAAATTCTTTGAAACATTTTATTACCCGTGAAGGTTCACCAAATAACTTATAATTAGTTTGGATAAGTTAAGTTAGATTAAAAACTCCTAATTATACCACACTTTGTTGGTATAGCAATTTAACATTTATTCATTATGATATTGGTACATTTTTTAAATGGATATGTTGGTAGTTCTGTTGATAGTATTTGTTCTTTCCTGATCTGTATTTAGTTTTTCAGTTCATATTAATATTTCAGTTAATAAACTACTTTCAATCCAGTAATGTTTGATGTTCGTAGAATAAACATTTTATAAACCTGTGGTGGCACGTTTTCACACTTTAGTAAGCTTGCTTAAAATATGGCATTTGGATATAAAAAATGACATGATATACAACATCATAACCTCCACAGTAAAAACATTATAGATCTTTCAATGGAAGTGAAAATATTATTAACTAATACACATTATCCTAAAACCAGCCTAAACTCACTGAAGGGTGAAGAGACACTATCCTGCACCCTTAATCATCTTTGTTCTCCTATTTTAAAAAGTCTTAAATCCAGCTCGTTGCCCTTGTTAATATTGTCTTACTGTTTCTAAAGTACCATCTCATATGGCACCTCATCAAATGCCTTTTAAAAATCAAGAAATATTTATTGTACTTCTCCAATGACATTGTCCATTTCATCACATAATATCTGAATCATACAAGACTAATCTTCTCTAGTACTTTACTGTTATTCTTTATCAAGTTAACCTTAATTTAACCACTCATAGTTAAATGTTTGGTATAACCATTCTCTCTACATTCTTTAAACTTAAAAATGACACCTGGAGAAAGGAATCATAGTATTATTGGCAGCAACATGCCCTACCGAGTCAAAGATGGCTGCATTATTTGATAAATCGTGATTATAAGGTAACTAACAATGTCCACACATCCATCATAAGCTCTGCCTTAAAATATGAGTGAATAATGATCCTGAGTATGGAATAACTCCAATCTGTATTTCTACATTTTTTTTACTATGCTAGGCCTATGCCTATTTATTCCTTCCTTACCAAGTTTTTAATAATTTACTATTAATCACCCCCTTTCTGTGTTATCATAATATTCCTACTTGATATATAATTGAAGTATTTATTAATTAGTAGGCCTTCTAAGATTCACACTGGTAAAACAAATTTTAAACCTTTTAATAAATGTAAATAGCACAAGCCAATTAAAAAATATACCTGAATTAATCATTTCATCTATAATTAATGAAGTTTGAAATTTCTAATTCAAGAATAAATAATTTTAATTACAGTTTGACATTTTTTAAAGAAACCAGTAATTTATTTTTAATTCATAGCTTTCTTAGACCAAAAATGGACGCTTACCAGAAAGTGGCAGGACCTTGATTGAGTACTCATGACTTTTTGCTTAGGTTAAAACCATTTTATAAATGCATTTTGAAAAGAAAATATTTTTCTTTTATTAAATAGGTACAACTATATACTCTTATTATCCTATGTCAGGAGGTGTGGGTGTTTTTTTAAGTTAATTTTTTTTTTATCTCCTATAAGTTAAATACTTTCTAGTGCATAGGCCTACATTTATAAGGTTCAAATTAGTTAGGTACTTTAGTGTTGATTCTATTGGCTTGATTTGTCCTTATAATTATCATTAAATGCTTACAATTTTTGAGAAACTTCTGAAGTTTTCATAAAACTAAGTAAAAAAGTACTAAAACAATATACTACATTATGCCAATAAAATTTTGAGGTTATAAAAAAAATTGCAAATTTTGACATGACTGATAAATTAGCTATAAATGAATTATAAATGTTTTATTTGGGGGCTTCTTTCTACTTTTAAATAGGGTTACCAACCATACTCTTTTAAAGGTGGTAAAACAGCGTACTTTGACTTTTCACTTATTGTGGCCACCCATACTCTTTTTGAAACTTTTCATAACTATTCAGTGTTCTCCCCAAAAAAGGTTTTCATCAGGATGACATTATTATGTAGCTGGTTTGGGGTAGTGTACTGTGTTTGATGATACATGCAACAAACATTGGTTTTAGCTAGGCGCGTATGTTCAGAAGAATCTGGGGAGAACACTGCATTAATTAAAATGGGAAAATGGGAAACAAATAGATACACCCCCAATCATAATTATCATTTTTTGAATGTATCCTTTAAGCAGGATCCAGAGATAGTAATCCTACTTTTAAATAAATGTTATTTTATTATGTAAAACAATAAATGCCACTAGAGCAGTGTCAAGTTTCATTTCACAGACTTCCCAAAATTGTTTGCATGCTTAAGAAATGTGTTTAGTAATGATCCAAAATATCAAACTACATTTTATAGAAATAATCTAGGCCACAGACACTCAGACACTCAGCCTCTAGGTTACCAGCTTGAGTTCTTCAACACTAGGATCGCTACGTCCAGTCCTATGATCACCCAGCACTGACATTAATGAAGGCAGGTGTTGAAGGACTCAAGCTGGAGAAAGGAGCGCAGCGCACCCCAGGTAAGGTTGAGTCTGTTTATATTAGTCTGTGCCCTAGGCACAAAACAAAACCTTTAAATATTAAAATACTTAGATACAGTAGGTCGGACTATTTTCTTGGCATTCCTAGCTTGGTGAATTGTATAGTTAGAGAGAGAGGCCTATTTTCTTGTCATTCCTAAGCTGTCCATGGCTATTATCTATTTTGGTTAGACACAATTAGTGTACAAATTACTCTTATGAGTAAGGGAGGAGGAAAGTTTAATTTAAAATCATTGTACCCACATTTGAACAGGAGTGTAAAATGATTTAGGAAAAACCGTACACCTGACCAAGATTCAAACCCCCTATTGCGGTGTCAGCGGCGGTCTTATCTGTTTCATGAGTGACGCCTTGGACTATGTGGCCACCGAAGTGAGCTTAGTCACTCTTATTTTATAGCATGAAACTCCTACCTTCACACAGGTTGATGTGAGAGGCGGTATTAGATATTATATATAGAAAACAAAACAATAACACAACAGATAGCTTGTTATGTCAAAACTTATGGAAGGCTACTTATTACATTTATTTGATAAATTTATTTATGTTATTAATTGTTAATTTACAACCTGGAAATGTTTCTCTAGCTGTCTATAAACTGCACAGTTTTGCCATCAAAGGTACTATTTACTTTATATATAGATTCTATCAACAAACTAGTCACTACAACCAACAGGACCAACATATATATTGTCTTCAAATTACATCACAGACATAGATATATTTGTCATGTCTGGTAAACAGGCAGTAACTAGGTACACATAAACAAGTAACATTTCTATTGTTTGGTCACTCTGGATAACCAGCTTCTCTTGTAGGGCCGATATCTCAAATAAATTAGTATGCACCTTACCATTATGATAATATCTATTATGTCGCTACCTCCACTCCCCGTCTATACAGTTGATTGGATTGGAGGAGAGAGTAAAGGAGACTTAGTCAGCATTGAACTACATTCACTGTAGCATGTGCACTCAGGAATCCACTACTCGGCTTACTGACAATCTAGTTACACGTGATTTCATCAGTGACATTACACAACATAACTAGGTCTAAGAGAGAATAAATGCTACTAGGCAAAGAGTGTTTAAATTAGTTTATTTCTATAACACATCCAATCAAAGAAGAAATAGATTGAATGGTAGTTAACAATGTTTGGCTCTTCATTTTAGTTACTGTGATGTCATTTGAAAATCACCTGTCATCTCTATATCTAACAGGCATATCCAGGAATACTATTAAATTTTATTTAATCGATAAATAAACCAAGGGCAACTTTAGGCAGACATAAAGAAGAGAAATTTGAAAACAATTGATTCTTCCCAGATTTATCTAAAACATTGTGTGTATGGTCTACCATTTTAGAAGGTAGGCTGATATAAATTATGATAGCTTTAGAAGGCTCTCCAATTATTTCAAAAATGTACTAACATTTGGAAGCTTTTCGATGCAGTGCAGTATATAAAAGTTCTTGTGTAAGTCCAGAGATGTTAAGTCATTTATTTTTTGTATTTGGTTGATTGGGGGAAAAGCGGTGAATTTTTTTAGAAAGTTTTCTAAGCTTTATTTAAAGAGATCATAATTTTTACAATTATTTGAGATTTAACATTATTTTACATGGAAGTAAGCTACACTTGTACATCTAAATATACATGGCTAGAGAAGTTTACAAGAGGGAAAGAATCATTAGTTGTAGATATAAATCGAATAAAGTATCACATTCATAAATTTGTTGAATGAATCCTGGACACGGGAACCAAACTTGGGAGCCATGTTTTAGCGCACCATTGCTCTACCCACTGAGCTATCCTTGATTGATCCCGTGCTCAGGTTCATTATTCACTTATATTTTAAGGCAGATTCTTTTATGGCTGTGGTATCTGATAACTCATTGTTAGTTGATGATATCCTCACGTATATCACAAACTCTGCCTTAAACTATAAGTAAAGAGTATCCCAATTGGCAGTGTGTTTACCTGCTTCAATCCATAACACAGTGTGAATATTAGTTTGTTAGTTTGCACATTTGGTAACATAATCATCTGGAGTTGACCTCAATAGAAAGTGTTCACCTCAGGACCTGATGTTCATGGGCTCAAACCAGACGATGTTTTCAAATGATATAAATCCGTAGCACACCTTCCTTTGGAGGGGAAGCAAAGCCGTCTGTCCCTTGTCGATTGTGGCATGTAAAATAAACCTAGGAGGTATGGGGAAAAAACCTTTCGCACCCGCTCATAGAAATTGTCATGTGCTGATATAATAATTCAGTTAATAAATCACACGTTAAATATCTCAAATAAAAAAATAAATAATCTGGGTTATAGTTATTTTTGTTAGTCCTAGAACTAAGTTGGAATAACGCTTTACTACTTTGCACATTCACACTAATGTGCGCCACCATTGTTAGGACCTTAATATTGGTTTGAAGTGTATAGATACAATTATAATTCTATGTTCCAGGTTTTAAATCGTTCTATGGACCCCAAGACTTATGAACAACCACAGCCACTCATAGCCCAGATTCCACAAGTACCGTTGCTACCACAGCACATAATAACCTCTGGGACCCGCAAAGACTGCATTCGATTGAGAGGACTACCCTATGAAGCGCAGGTCGAACATATCCTTGAGTTCCTGGGAGATTACGCAAAAAGTATTGTCTTCCAAGGAGTCCACATGGTCTACAATGCTCAGGTGAGGGCCTTAAGTATTGTTTGATTCAATGTGTATTTTAGGGGGAACCACTAATTCTGTTAGACTCGCATCTATGATTCAGTTTTAGGAGGAGGGGTGGACACACTACTCTCGAGTAGACTAGACTGCTAATGACAGGGAGATTGAGGTTCGAATCTTGGTTTATTTCCCAAAATGGTTTTCTACTCTCCCTCCATGCAAATGCAGGCAATATAAACCTTCCTCATTCTTGAAACCATAACTTTATTAATACATACACCTATAACCTAAATGAATTGTTTTTAGGAACCATTCTGGGATAGAGACATTAGCTTGTGGTTTTTAATAAACAAGTTTATTCAATATGCTTCGTGACATCATAGGCCACATAAATAACCAAATGCAGCAGACCCACAATTCCTAGGGACAAATGTTAAGCTTGAAATTACTTGGATTGAACATTTTGTACAGTAGTTATATATATAATTTTATAGTAATTTTCTATTAAATAATAGCATTTTTTTTAATTTTTTTATTCAATGTCTTCAAAAGGTGAATTTTTAATTAGGCCTAAATTTTGCAGAACCTCAGAGCAACCCCGTTTGGTTATATATTTGCTCTCACTAGAAATGAATAGTCATAAACTGTTTAGTAAACTGTCTCCATCCTCTTCTTTTCACTAGAAACAAAAGTATGGTTACATATTTGGTCTGATGGTAGAGATTATCTGTGTATTCCCCCCCCCTCCTCCCTCCAACACACACACACACACACACACACCCATACATCCTATCTATAAGTGATTGCTAACACATTTTTCAAAAATATTCTTATTTGGCTCTCCTAGGTGAATAGATCCAAGCCACTTGTAACAGGACTAAAGCACACTTATCTTCCTACACATTTGTTTATTGATTCATCCTTTCACACTTTTGTGATCCCTCCCCGGGTAAACAAGTTCAATTGCCTATCAGGACACTTGCGTGATTGTCTCTTTAGACAACTTTTTGTTGCATAATATACATTTTTTGTTTTCGTTTAATATTCTGAACTTAATGGTTACTGTACTTTTTAATTTGAGGTGATTTACCATTAAACTTAAACGTCAAGGCTAGTTTGGGGTGTGCTATATAAGATATTACTCTAAACATTTTATTTTGTGGACATAATTTAGTGATGGACAAGTACACGTAAAATGTAAAACTCATATTTATTTAAATGATGTACTATTAAGACAACCATTTAAATAAACTGTTATAAAGCTACTTCATAAAATAATTTTCCATAAATCAAAAAGCTTACATTATAAAAGGGATATAACAAATAAGATTCAATTATCAACTTAAATTAAACAATGTTGGGAGAACATCACTCCTAATGATTGTTTACATGTAATAATCATTTTAACTCATGCCAAGTTGTTTGACAATTACTGTAGCTACTTGTGAACAGACAGTTTTATGTTATGACCTTAGTTGTAATCTAAATGTTGACCCTATTTTGACCCTATGTTGACCTATTTTGAACATCATCATACTTCTTAATTATGATGTGTACATACACTGTAAACTTGAGACATTTGCTACTAATTTAATGTGATGATATATTATATATATATTAGGTGTAGATACAGGTACATACAGATACCCTGATAGTTAAGTGCTTTTAAATTAAATTAAAATCAAGTCGAGTTATCCACATTGAAGCATTGATTTGTATGGTTGGTGATGTAGTCGAGCCATCACTCTGTGACGTCACACGCCCGACTCAACCTGCCCCATGAAAACGGCTGATCGAGGCAACCTGCTATTCTAACAACCTTAATATCTAATAGCCTCACAAATGTAATGTTTTCAGCAGGTTGATCCTCACTGCCACATACATGTTATGTTAGTTGTAGAACCCTGAATTAAGAAAATTCTTATTTCTTATATTTATATTTGTTTGTCTATGTACTTGGCTTGGACCAGAAGTTGTCACATATAAGGCATTCACGAGCTAAGTTTACCTGGATGACAGCTCGAAATGTTACTAGAAATAATCCCTAATATATCACTACGCCAACAGCTGACATCTATCACTTTGGATCACTGTAATGAAAACAGATGGTAATATATTAATGTGATAGCTAACCACAGTAATTTGGGCCAATATTATTTATATATTTATTTGAGGTCGGACATAAAGTTTATTTATAGTTTTATTCCCCTTAAAAAAAATATTAACACCACTTTCACAAAAACTTCTAACGAACATAGCTTCAAAATGGCGTATTTCAAAATACGATAAAATAATCATAAAATCATTTATTGTATGTAAAAAAAATTACAACAATTTTCTCTTTTCCAAGTAAATACGATACCTGTATTAAAAGGTATTGATGTGTGCACTATATAGCACAAAAACAGTTACGTTCCGAAACGGAGAATAAGTACGTTTAGTTATGTTTTAAAATATTGTTTCGAGTTGGATAAAAAGAAATTATTTAAAAAAATGAAATAGTATGAGAAAACTTAAGTTTAAGTTATTTTAAATTTAATATATAACAGGTAATTAAAGATCTTTACATTTATAACAAAACAGTGATCTTTTACAAGTGTTGGCAACCCAAAACCTAAACATATGATTTTCGAACTGTCATCCAGGTAAAAACCTATCGTGAACGGAATATAGGAACTCAATGTACACAATAACTTGATTCCAATAGAATTTTTTCTCGGATTTTGTACAAATTATTAAAGCAATCTTTGATAAAACCCCAGTACACGGAAACACTTCAGGATTGTTCTTTTAAGTAAAGCATTCCCTGCAGTTCTCCATATCATCATCATCATCATCATCATCATCATCATTATTTTGCAATAATGTGCTTTAAGTTGTAGCACCATGTGTTGACATACTTGTCACTATCATCATCATAAATCATCTGAGTGTTTTATATCAACATTATCTTCTTAACAAATAAAATCACTTTATTTTATTCTTTTGTCACCCTTCTTGCACAAATAATTTGCTATGTTCACCTCATATAAAATCTCCCTCTTTTGTGACTTCATTTCAGACAGGTTTGATCAAACATTTGTTGTTCCACTATACTTCCGAGGCAATAAAGCTCTTATTTTCAGTGAAATATGTCTGACGTAAATGGTGCTGCCATCTAGACATGCCATATCAATTATGTCATTGGTTTCACACTAAAACAAGCAATGTTTCCCACACATTGTGTAGAACTTAGAGAGTCGGTAACTATAACGCATGCGACATATTAGGATTCAAGGTGTTAAGGTTGGACTTAAATGTATACACATCCATTATTATTATTAGCATTCATATTTACAACTATTCAAACAAAGTTTTTAACCCTAAAAAGATTGTCCTTCTTGAATTTGCTTTAACTGTAACACATGCCGTGAAAACACATGACAGACACATTCACCAGTTTAAATACTGTGTGAAGAAGGATACAAACCAGATTAATTTAGGAGTTGAGCAATGGTGGTTAGAGTCTGAAAGCCCTAATTTGGTTTGACATCTAGAAGCTGCCATTTTATTTTATCATATGTTTATGTGAATAAATAATTCCAGGGTCAGCCTTCAGGTGAAGCTTTCATCCAAATGGAGTCAGAGCAAAGTGCGTTCATGACAGCACAGAACAAACACCACCGCTATATGTTCTTCGGCAAGAAGCAACGCTACATCGAGGTGTTCCAGTGTTCGGGCGAGGACATGAATCTGGTACTGACCGGAGGGGTCCCCACAACCCCTGGGGCAGTCTCCCCTGCCAAGGCAGCCGCACTCCTGTCACCCGGTATGTTGACAGCCCCACCTCCCCCTCCTCCGGGCCATCCACCCCCTACATTCCACTGGGAGCACCCCTTCATGCAGGCGCAGATGGTGGTCGCACAACAGGCCCATCAGGCGCAAGCTATGGCACAGGCACAGAGCCTGGCCATGCGACAGAGTCAGGCTAATGAAGGTATCTGGTTCATGAACCAGCTAGTGGCTGCACACCACCAACAGGCTGCCATGGCTGTGGCTTTAGCCGCCGCTGCGTCTAACAACAACTTGCCTAAACAAATCTCGTGGGGGGAAATGAATGGCACTTCCAATGCTTCTAGCCGTCACCACACTTCTTCCACTGTCTCTGTGTCCCTTGCTAATACCAGCAAGCCTCCACCACCAAAAACTGTGGCGTCAATTCCACCTCCCTCGGCCATTAGCGCTGCGATGCAGCCCCCTGCACTGCCTTATGGAGGCCTCCTTGCTCAACCCCAATTCCCCACACATCAGGTGGCCCCACCCGGCTATGTGTTCGTCAACATGTCGGCTCGCTTCCCGACCATTTCGGGATCCGCTCTAATGCAACAGCCACCTCAGATAACTTCTAATGGGACTCAGAAAGGCCAGGTGCCTGCTCTCCCCCCAACAAGTTTCCCTCCCCCTATTGCTCAACCGCCCCCTCCTCATGGCATGCTCCCACCTCTGATGCATACCCCACCCACTGCAACAGCCTCTATCATGGGGTTCAAGCGATCCTGGGAGCAAGCATTTCCTTCTGAGTTGACCAGCGCTGGGGGTGGAAAACGACCATGGCCGCCCAATCAGTCAGCAGCAGGTGTTTATCCTCCTGCTGCTGCCCTTAATCAAGCTATGGCCTATCAGGCACAGTTCTACTCAACCCTCTAAACCAAACTCATTTCTGGACCTGCAAGTTTCTACATTATATTTAGTAGTGTTTTATTGTCTCTTTCAAGTTTCTAATTCTTTATCTGTTTTCTAGCTAGGTAGTATGTATCCATCATTATTTACATGATATAGTTTATTTTGCCATGTTGAAATGTTTCCTTTATTCATTTCTTACTATAGCTTATCTTTTTGTATTATTTTCATGTGTTAAAACTAAACTACTCACAATTAAGTTTGGTTTGGTAGATAGGTGTATATGTTCATAAACCTAATATATGTTAATGTTTGATCAATCCTCCATGGACATTAGAGCAGTGTGGAGGACAAATGATGGTACTTACACTCCAAATGATGTTGAACAGCTAAACATTGTTTTGTTTTTTGTTATTGTTAGCTATATATTCCATTTGCACATTCCATGGCAATAAGACTTAGTTTGTGACATCGCGTTCATAGAGTTACATAATATGAATTTTAATCAATCGTTGTTGAGACATCCTTTTTTCAAGGATTTCATATATATATATATATATGAATAATTTTGTAGTTTGTTAACTTCTGAAAGTGTCTTCCCATTGTTCTCATTTAATAACCACATCCTCTTGGATGAACTTTTAAAAGAGACTATTTTTTCCAAATGCAGCTGATGATAGGATTACCAGTCCTTTGACAGGATGCTGAACCTCCTCGTGGGTATGAATTATGTTCAAACACTCCAGTTTCTCCTAGTGATATGGGTCTCTTGTTTGACCGTTTGTAACCATTCCCTCCATGTCGTGCCTTGACACAAAGAACAACTTTTACTCTTTTTGTCGTGTTGGTATAGGTGCAATTTACCTGGATGAATGGATACTTTACATTCGTTTATGTGGCTAGTTCGGCCAAGTCTATTGTAGATAATGACTGACTTACTACTCAAAGTTGTGGGCTCTTTAAGTACGCAATAAGAACAAAATGCGAGACTGAGACACTCGTATGAATTGAGTGCACCACAATCATTGACTCGAGTGTATTTAATATAAATTAATTTCTAAGTTGTTTTTGGTATAGACTTTGCAATAAGTACTTGTTTATTAAATATTTTTGAGATAGAATTTAATACAAGAGTAGTTTTTTTCTCTTAATTATGTTGATTTTTATTGTTGTAAATATTCTTTGTAGCTCATTTTCTAGAATTTGTGGAAAACACTTTTTTTTTTAAAGAATACATTACTCTTAAAGAGAATGGATTTTAATTTTTTTTTCTTTTACACATATGGTTGATCTGTGTTGATTAAATAACTTTAAATAAAAGATTTTCTTTTTAGTTACGTTAATATTCTTAACTTAAACAGCACTATTAATTTTTGTGTTAAATTCGCTTTTATCATTTTCTTTGAGTGTTAACTGGTCATTCAGGTATAACATTTATTTTTTGCATTTAATTTAGATGGATTTTCACATGTAAGCAATCTTATAAAAAGATAAGAAAAGTGAGATAAGTGAAGCGCTCAAACTGGATGTGTTTAGATGTGAATGTATTCCATTTGTACTTTTTTTTAAATTTATTTTTTCTTTGGAAGAAGTATTTTGGCTATCTTTGAATACCTTTTTCCATTTATTTTTGTGAATAAAAAAAAATCCGCAAATAAAATTTAGATCTGCTTTCAAAGTATTTTGTTAAATTTTTTAATAATGTTTCAGAGAGAAACAATATTAAACATTGTTAAATCAAAATTAAATTTCCTTGAAAAGTTTGTTCTTATTAAACATATTATTTTTTATTTAACTTCATATTTATTTATCTTTAAATTGTTTGAGTTCTAAATTACATATTTGAAAATAAACCAACACCATAAAAAATCAACTTTTTTTTTATATTGGCAGTACATTTTCAAATTTTCATTGGCACAAAGTTAGTTTAATTGAATGCGATCTATTATGAGTATTCTTTAACTAATGCTTTATTTTAATATAATGATTAATTAGTACAATTTATTTGCTATCTTTGGGAGATTCAATGTTTTAAAGTACATTTAAATTATGTGGCTTTATTCATGCAATTACTTGGGATATCAAAATTGAGCTCATTATGTTAGTATGATGCTATAAATGCTATAACAGTGCACTTCAAGCTGGAAAGGAAAATAAAACTCATCACCAAAATTGATTTACTATAATCTATGACAGTGGTTTCCAACTTAAAGTGTGCAAGGGTCACAATTGAATCCACGAGTCTAGAGGCTAAGGGGAGGAAAGAAATAGGACCCACGAAGATACACAAGTTATTATACAGTTTATTACTGAATAAACATAAATTGACTCTTTCATTAATTTTTCCCATGCAAGTCATAACTTTATGACTCAAGGCTAAAACCGTCAATTTTACTACACAAGATTACTTTTCCAAGAAACTTCGTGGGGTACAAAAAAAAAGGCAGCTGGAAACCCTTCATTTAGTTTATTTATTGATAACAAAATTTATTGTTTTCCGTTTATTGTTCTAACAAAAAACAAACAAATATTCAAAATTACTAAAAAACAAGGATTATTATTATTATATGTAGAACTTTCTTCAAGATGTGGAAACTTGTATAGTTTTAAGTATGTTGTGCATGACTGGGTGCTTTGTTGAAATGTTTCTATAAAAAAGTGTGTTTTAGTTTTTAACATACACCCTAAAAGTGTAGTTTTTCAAAATTTGGCCAGTGCCTTGATGGCGTCTCCTTTCTAACTTTATACTTTTAGGCTAGTTATAAATTATAGCAGCAGTTGCTGATTCTCCCTACCTCTCTCGACATTTCTCACAAATCTTTCAATGTGTACTGTGAAAATTAATTTATTAGCAAAATTAACAGGTTTATGAATAAAATATCTAGATCTATTAAAAATTAAATAATGGGGACGTCCTACCTTTTGAAAGAGGAAAACATAGGTTCAGCAATCCAACACAAGATGTTTATAGTTTCTTAAGCTTTTCCATCTTCTACTGTATCACAGAGATATTGTTACAAGGTGTTAGAGGGAAACAATTTGGCAACACTGCTTGTATTAAATTACTTCACCGCTCCCCCTCTTCTCCCCCCCTTCCATTATTAATCAAATGATAAACAATATTATTTAATTTTTTAATTAGTTTGTTTCAAAGTTGAATTTGTAAAATTGTTTATCTTTAATTAGTCAAAGCCAGCTCCACTGCCTGGCAGTCATATTTCATATCACAGACTATTAAAATGCCTGACTTGCAACAATGGTATACAAGGCTAATTTATGGCTAAACTACACTAAAACAAATGCAAAATTTATCAATCAGAATTAGATACATAGAGGTTTTCTTTGTATGCCTTACTACTCAGAAGCTTCAAGGATTCGAGTAAAATTCAAATTTGGGATTCAAATCCTATTAAACAAGATCTTATTTTATCTTTAAAGATAAATTTGTTTTAGAGCTTTAAAGCTGATTATTAGTGGTTCAAAACCAATTATAATTATAGAATGAACTTAACAATCAAGTCCCAGACCATTAATTTAACATTGAACTGAATGTAGTAAATTATATGTTATAAAATTTATCAATTCAAAATTTTCAATCCTTAATTGAAATTATTTGTTATTTAATAAATAAGTAGTATTACCTATGAACAAAAGGCTATAAAATACCAACAAAACATTCAACTTCAATGAAAATACCAAGCAGTGAATTTCCGAGAAACCATTTGGTCTAAGTAATACTTTATTAGTTTAAATATAAGGATAGTATATATAAACATCATTTGATAAATTGTCAATTTTTTAGTAGTTAAGTTGTCAATATTTTAAATCCATCTCAAATATTTATTTTTTATCAAATTAAATATGAAAATAGAAGTAACCTGCTTAAGCAAATTGTAAATAATTTAACAGGCATACAAACTAAACTAATCATATAAAATTAATCAAAAATAAAATAAAAACAACAATACAAATGAAATTAACAAACGGCATAAACTAAATCCGATTCAAGGAGCTAACTCACACATTACCTTGTCATAAACCCTGTCATTAATGTGCCAATATTTATTTATAGTTATAAATAACATTTTACATTTACATTATAATTCATGCAAGAAAATTTGTATTGGTAGAAATGCTCTGTAAATGAAGTGTTATGCAAATCATTGTGTGAACATTTAAACTAGTTGCGAACTTAGCTTGACTCTGACTCGCCTAACCTAGGATTGTTTATTATTACCTCCTCTCAATCCCTTCTTTGGTCAGATTTTGCTGAATCTGGTTCAAGTTTATCCCTCTAATCCTTTCCGTTAGAGTGGGTAGTTAAAACAAAGAAAACGATGATATAAAATGTCTATAATAT
The DNA here is from genome assembly GCA_902151445.1 of Timema monikensis. Lineage (NCBI taxonomy): Eukaryota > Metazoa > Arthropoda > Insecta > Phasmatodea > Timematidae > Timema > Timema monikensis. Next base: position 84,260 of record CABFVZ010002585.1, on the reverse strand, counting down.
GTTCAATAGACATTGAGAGGAGGAAGGGAGAGCCATGCCTACAAACTTAACAGAAAAATGTAGCCCTCGAACTGCACAATTATAACACAACAAAACACATTACAATTATTTTCAGGACACATCAGACTCGTTCAGAAGACGAGAGTGTATAACACATTCAGAGTTGTGTTGTTTTATACTCTCTTCTCTGCAGAAGAAGGAGTCTGACAGTGACATCAGGGTGTCCTCATAAAATATTGTAAAGAAATAATTCATATATCATTATCATATAAAATCTCATGAAATGTATTAACACATGAAAGTACAGGTCTTTAAAACAAGGTTTTCTAAAGATAAATCTCTCTGTGCTATTTACAAAACACTCATTTTAGCATATAGTTCCTAAATTACATATATGGTGGATAAACGTTTTAACATAGCTTACTGAAATGCATTTGTTTTTCGAGGGTGCTTTGGTTACCTGTAAGCTGGTGTTTGGGGACCACATTTTGGTGAATATCTTTCCTGTTTCTATGTTTCAAGGAGTCATCTTACGTGTACTATAATTTGGGGTAAGTTTTCTAACTGACCTTTAATCTCATTTTGGAAAAAATATATATATATATTTTGCTCTGTGGATTGTGTTTTTAGGGTAATGGTAACTATAATAAATTTGTTTTGGGTCGAGGCACACAATGCAATCTCTTATTTGGGATAGAAATATCTTGACAGATGGTATTCACTGCTAGCTAAATGCTTCTTCTCTTTTTAAGGGCTGGTGTATGTTCAGTCTGTATGTTAAACACTGTAAGGATATACCATACCTAACCCATGTCTACATGAATACTTCTTGTAGATTAAATGTGATACAAGTAGATACATAAGGTATGTCTATCCTTACAGCTTTTAAGTTATCAAGTTGAAGATATGTTAAGTATTTGTTAGCATATGGTTGGCAAAGCCATTTATAACTATAACATTTTAACAAATAAATTATTGGGATTTGTATTTATAAAGATTTATAAATTGTTCCACACTACACCTAATTATAACTAATATAACATGAGAACTTTTTTTAAACACACACACACACACACATATATATATATATAAAATAGCATAATTTTTTTACTAGGGAATTAAGTCCTTGTGTCAGAGTTTAAGATGAATATATTTTATTAAAATATAATCCTGCTGACCCATAATATTTGTTTAACTGTTACAGTATAAGTTACAAATGGTTTTGCCATTAAAAGTAAGACTGATGTTGTTTTGGACATGTTTTTAAACTTGCACCAAATGTAAGTGCTACTCGGAATGTTATGTGGGATACATTTGGAAAATGGGACACCAAAGTGCGTAGGTACTTGTAATGTTTCACAATCCGTGTTAGTTTGTGCTTTATATTTTATTGCAGACCAAACCGCTGGAACTCTTTAAGTTTTTTAAAAGTTATGTTACATTGAAACCTTTCCAGACACAAAACAAAGTAGTTTGGAGAGAAAATATTTAATAAAAGTACTTTTAGTTTAATTGTAGTGACATTTAGCATTGTTTTCTAGTTGTTTCTTTATCAGAATTCTGTGTGCATATGTTTTCTGTTTTCTTTATTTTGGTTCTCTTTTTGGCTTTCGCTAGAATATGTGGCAGGGTCTTAATCATGTTGATCTATTCGGGGTTTGGTTAATCTGCACCTTGTTTTGTCCCAACTAACAAAATGGCAGCTAACCTTGAAGGTGTTTTGCTATGTTCAAATTGCTATACAAAGCATTCCTAATACTTTTGTAAATTATTTTTTTTCTAGCGAGAGTTAAAAGTGAAATTCTATGTTATGTTCCTTTTTTCTCCCACTCTGTATCATTTATTCGAATTTGAATAAACTTTAATACTTTTGTGAAACTTTGTTCACAGCAACTTTTTTTTTATTATTGGGTTCAAGGGTTTTTGACACCGTGGCAACACTTTATACTTTCTTAACATACATACAAGATAGATGTAGTAAGTTAAGTGTTTCCAAAACTATTTTAATTCTTCAAGGTGAAGTTTATCAAGTTCATTAAATAAATATAGTATTTTTATAGAACTTGAACAGATGGAAAAATATTTCTTCTTGTAATAAATGTAGATATTCTAAAAAAAAACTTTTTTTAAACCTAATATTTGTGGAGCAGATAGAAGTGTTTGCTTGATGTGTATTCACACTCTCTTCCGGAAGTATTAATTGTGGTGACGGTGTCGAGAATGAGACGAGTGGTCTGTACACGGTGACACACACAAACTCTCCCGTTGCTATGCTGAGGCTTATTGCAAGTTGCTCCCTCACTTCACCTGCGGGCCACGGGAAAGGTAGGACCAAACTTCCCAGTCAAAAAGTTCAACTTGGAATATTTTTACTTTTATGGCTATGCAACATCGTTAAAAGGTTGGGTTTTCCCCCCTTTTAATATAAAGCTAGACCCTAACTTGTTTTGATTATAATTATTTTCTAATTTCTAAACTTTCTAATTATAAATGTAATGTATACACAAACATTACAATATTTTTTAGAAGTAAATTTATAAAAATCACAATAATAATAATAATAAAAATAATTTGACTGATATAGCTGAAGATTATCATTGACATTGTTATTTAGTAATTATTGTGATGATGCAATATCACCTCTCAATTCTGCCGGTTGTAATTCAGAATTATTGTTTTCGCTCAAATCTCTGTTGCATGGCTGTTAGAAGGCTTAAAAAGGGAACACCACAGGCCATTCCCACAGGAAGACATTTTAACAAAACTTTATACTATAGTAACTAACAAATTTGTGTTGGAATACGTTAATTTTTTACACTCTTAATTAAAAAGTATAATAATTAGTAATACATTTTTTGACTCGGAAGTTTATTAAAAAAAAATTGCCATTCAAAAATCCACAATTACACATTTACTTTGTCCAATTTAAAATATTTTATTTTTTGAAAATTTATAATAATGGAAATTGATATAAATAAATAAAAATAAACTAATAAGTATAAATTTAATGAAGAAAGCTTGCATAAGGGTACATTTAATCAAGAAAACTTGCATAAGGAAAGAGGAAAAAATTTGGGCGAATCCAATGTACAAAGGTGACATCTTTCTTTCTTCCTTCTGTCTTCTACAGTAGAGATAGTTGCACACACATTTATAGATACTCTCAACAATGTCAGTCCCTTAAACTTCACCCACAATAAATCACATCATAGTCTTACCTTCCTTGATGTGAATTTGTTCCTTGAAAATAACCAAATTCGTACCACTGTACATATAAAACCCACCAATCACCAACAATACCTCCACTACCATAGCAGCCATCCTTCAGCCACAAAAAGGTCTCTACCATTCAGCCTTGCCACACGAGTCAAACGGATATTTTCAGAACCAGACAATTTAACTGAATATTGTGAACAACTCTCCACAGCTTTCTAATGCAGAGGTTACCCCAAGAAAAGACAACCCAATCTCCCGAGCACTCTTTAATAGACAAAAATGACCCTTCAAAAAATAGTTGAAGACATCTCTCGCACAACAAAATACCAAACTGGTCTACACTGAATAAAGATTATCCTTAAAAGTGTCTACAAGCTACTAGCCAATTTCACCCAGACCCAAAACCTTCTTAGTTCATCCCCAAGAGTTGCTTACAAACACCCACCCAATCTCCACAGTATTCTAGTCCATTCTAAACTTCCTGACCCCAAAAGAATTCAAAAAGAAAAACGGACTACCAAAGGTTCATACCCCTTTGGGTAGCACCTGTTGCAGCACATGTGGAATCCACCTACCAGCTACATCCTTCAACAGCAAAACAACTAAATTGGTTTATCAACTATGGTGCAAATCATGTGATGCAGAATATATAGGCATTATTACAAGTTCTCTCAGGCAGTGAATTAACAACCACAAAGACCCAGACAAGCCAATACCCATCCATGCTGGTACCCACATCTGGAACCTTCAAACCTGCCACACCACCAAAACATTAAGGACATTTCCCAAACAGTGCAACAGTTCTCAACTTGCCCACCAATAGATTACTATCAGGCCTTAATAAGACAGTTTCTTTCTTCCTAGAAGATTAACACAGCTTTTAATATTACTGTTATTTTGTACTCTTACAACAGTTGACACAATGTTACTAAAAGTTTATTTTTTTATTTCCAAATTGAGTGATTCAGTGTTTATGTAGAGTGTATTCCCTTTTTCTTTTTGTTTGATAAAGGCAACAATGCATAAATATTACTCTAGTTGTGTTAAAATGTGTGTGTGACTACTTCTACTATAGAAGACATAAGAAAGGAAGAAGATGTCACCTTTGTTCATTGGATTCTTCCCACAATTTTCCTCTTTCCCTAGGTGGGCTTTCTTCATTTAATTTACTCTTAGAAGTTTATTTTCCCCTTTTCTTTAGTTACCTCAATTTCCATTATTATAAAATTACTTTTTATAAACTATAAATTAATTGATGAATAACTGTTATCACAAATATGCTCTGTGGTGTTCTCTCTCTTAATTTATATAACTGTGAAGGCTTGCAGACCATATATTTTTGTTTTACTATCATTTAATCAAAGATAATGCTTTAAACTAACTGGCAATAAGATGTATGCAATGTTGTAAATTCAAGAACGAGTTTAATTACACGAGCTTCCACATTTTAAACTAGGAGAACCAGTTCATTCTCTCTTTTTAAAGTTGGACGATTCAATACCAATAGGACCATTCAGATGGATATAACTCGTCATTTTATTGTTCCTCAAACTAGATATATGTGGTGTGCTTCCAAAATATTTCCAAGCAAATTAAAAATAATAATTTAATTTAATCAAAATAGTTATTTATTTGTGGTGGTAGTACAACACTGATACAAAACCTATCTAATACCAAATATTGCAAATGGATTGTTCTTAACTATTACAAATGACAATTTAGAAAAGATTGGTTTTAGACGAAAGTGAAAAAAAAAAAAGCTAAACACTTTTAATAAAGCTTAGTTTAAATAAAATACTCCATAGTCCTCTTACTTTTTAAAGTCTGCCCTCAAATTATTAATAATTTGTTTGTGAATGCTTTAGCCTTAGTCACGTTGATCATTGAGAAAACAATTTTGCCAATGAAGTTAGTAGAAAAATAAAAGTTTGAAGCTCGTTAACATTTTTGTAGTTAAAACTTTTTATTTTACTCTTCATAGAAAGTATTGGTAGCCTTCTAATTTATGAAAGAATATGAGAATTGCTCTTGAAAGTAAGTAAATGAAAATTCAATAAACGTTTGTGTCAACATAAACTTGATGATATGTTTTCAATGTTTATGCTGATGCTAATTTACTAGAAAGTGGTTCTGGTACAGCTGATGCGCCATACTCTGCCAGATATTATAAAACTCACCACGTTTTATTAAATCTGTGTAATAAGGCCTTTTGAAATTTATAACTCCATAGGTACATTTATTGACTAATCTATAAAGCTAATGTTGCTTTATTATGGAGTAAGGACTAAAGAGCATATAATCCGAATTGGTAGAGGACGCAGTAATAATGAAACAATACCAAAGACTATTATTATGGTATGACTTGAGTTGTAGAGCTGTGTGAACAGGGAGCACTCTTCAAACAAAGAGACTTCACAAAGGAATATTACTAATATTTTTAAACCAGTAAACCTTTGCGAAACTTTCCCACATTCCCCCTCCCCCAAAAAATGATTTAGTCTTTTGTCGGGTTGTTGAAATTAAATACTTAACAAAGTGTGTACACAAAATAGCAGAGATAGTTGATTTTCGGTTATTGATAAAAAATATTGTTAGACTCTCCCTTTAACTTAAATTTTAAGCAAACAATGTGCTTTACGTAAACAGAGTATGCTACTATGTTAGAATTCGGTAAAAAAATCCTATCCACTGATATCTTATTCATCTCTGTGGCTTTGTATTAGTTTAGAAAAATGGATGTTGATAACATAGGATAATATGAAAATTTACATTACTATTATCAACAATGTTTTTGAACTAAATTGAATTTATCTTGGTTGTTCATTAAACTTGGAGAAGCAAACATTGCAAATAATCTAATGTACTTGGATATTTTATGATGTCAACAAAATATATCTGACCTTGAACTTTACCAAGTGCCAGTAGGGCAACAATTTATGTTTGCATAATATAATAAAATGACTTTGAACTAGTATTGATCAATTCATATTCCAAACTATTTTATATTTAATCCCAAATAAATTTTATATACATCTTTTGAAATATGACACACATTTCTTCGTTTATCCATTATTTTCAACTTTTTTTTTCTAACTACAATTAAACTATGGACAAACACATTTTTTTTTTACAAATCTAATTTTAAATTACTACCCATAGATATAAGAAAAATAAGGTAGCGTTTATGTTTGTGTACAAGGAAAAGAGTGCTTTCAAAGCCATGTTGGTACTAAGAAAAACTAACTTAATATTTTGCTTGTGTTAATTTTTTGCATTTTTCTTAACAGGTTGTAAGTGTTAAAAAGATCAACTGCAAAAAAAAAAGGTGTGGTGCTAGTGGTCACTCTTGGGGGCCATTTTGTAAACAATGGTGTCGGAAGGTTGGGGATGGCGTACATTATTTTATTTCTCCATTGTAAGGTGGGAATAGAAAAACCTCATGAAACTGACAAGTTTGAGAAAGATTTATTGTATTCATGTTTAATGGAAACTAAAATATATAGTATGTCTGCAGACTTATGTGATGGGTCTGGAGATATTAGAAATAAACACACACATACAAATACAAACATCAATGTTGGGTCCTACATAGATAAGTTGTTTATGTGTGTGTTTATTTCTAATCTATGGGATAAACTATTATACAGGGCTACAATTAAAACAGTTGAGCAACCTTTTAACGGTTGTTGAAAATATGTTTCAACTGCATCATTTGAATTTTCCTGAGTGTTTATTTTCAATTCAAACATGTTTCAGGAGCTACCATTGAAAAGCAAAGTATTAACATTGAATTAAAACAATATATATCTTGTTTTAACACAATAATAAAATGCCATTCTATAATGGTTTTTAAATTTAAACTTGCCTATGTTTTCATGAGGTTCTTTATTTAATTTCTGGTGATATTTTAAATTTTTCATACTATTTATGTCTTGCATGAGGGTGGTTAAGTATAAGGGCCTTACATGTTTGTGTGTTTAGAATAAAGCACCTTTCATGGGCTTGGGTTTCACAGCTCAATGTAAAACTGTCATAACTAGATAGCTTTAATACACACAAGTTGATGCGATTAATTGCCTAACTTTTCTTTAGAAAACTCTGTAGAAGAATGTCTTTAGTGGAAATATACTGCACACTTTTGGTCATTTTGAATACTATATCTGGTTAACCTTATCTGAGATCTGTACCTTTAGGTTAATGCTTTAAAAAAAACTGTTGTGTATAAACAACCTCCAAATTATTCTAGCACTACATTAACTTAGTTTTTTTTTATTAACTGTCACCAAATTCTCAATATGTGATGAAATGTATATTAAACCCTCCATCTTTGCTATCACTACATTGTGATATGTTGCTATGTTTTTAACTTCATCACTTTCAAGTAATGCCATTATTTCTTTTGAAATTATCAAAAGAGTTTCCGAGGATAGAGTTGTGATTTGTTGGTTCCTCCCAGATAATGTAGAGGAGCCAACTGAATGTGTGATCTGTGGTCAGACACACAAGGGGAGGGGTGACATTGCAGTCCACATTTCATTTGGGTAACTTATTCTGCATTTTCTTAAAACCTATCTTCTCATCTTGTTATTTATTGTGGGAACATAGTGAACGGGATTGGGCAGCGTTTTTATACTTTTAGCAAAACATAGTTGAAATTAAAAAAATACTGCTCCAGTAGAAACACGGAGCTTAATTGTATTCACACAGTGATATCAACAGTTGTTGAATATATGTCACGAGCATTGCGGCATTATATGACAAACTTTTTAAATCGAGAAAAAAGTTGTCATTAAATCCCTTGACAAATATTCAAGAAATATTGATATCACTGCAATAAGAAAATTAAACTCTTGGTTTCTATTGGTGAAATATTTGATTTATTTAAATTTAAAAAAAAATGTTTTCTTATAAAAACTGCAAAAACACTGGCCTTTTCTGGTCTCCTTTCACCCCATCCTTAAACATTCAAAAACACTGGCCTTTTCTAGTCTCCTTTCACTCCATCCTAAACATTCAAAAACACTGGCCTTTTCTAGTCTCCTTTCACCCTGTCCTAAACATTCAAAAACACTGGCCTTTTCTAGTCTCCTTTCACCCCATCTTCAACATTCAAAAAAAAGTTATATATTTTTATTTTATTAGTACACTTTCATTAGTTTTTGGTCCAGTTCCCAAATATGTATGATCTCCTTTTAATTCAATGTTTAACTTGATCAAATATTCCAGGTTTTTAAATATGTATCATGAACTTAATATTTTATACTAAAATTTTAATTCACTTGTTTTAACTGTAAACATTATCAAATGTAAATTTTGTAGGTAACCTATTTTAACTCCCATACGTGACCAACTCTCTGAAGCATTTGAGCAAAAGGAGTATGAGAAGATGATTTTTATCTTGTAAATAAATAAATAAAATAAATCATTGTAGATTAAAAGTAGAGAGGTAGTCTGAATGATGAATATGAGCTCAATAATAAACACAATATAGAGAGCCTTTGAAAAATATATTTATGTGCTTTTATATTCCTTTTCTATGCTTTTAAATACACACACAAATTAAGAAAGTTAAGTAAAATCATCTTTAATAAAATAAACACACAAACATGCCTATACATGTTAGTTTGAAAATTAAAATTACAAGAATTATTTTGTTAGACTTACTGTTATAAAATTAAGTTCTGATTTTGGCTGATAAAGACTAAAGTTAAGTTCTAGTTTTGTTTTACAATTTTTGTTTGATTGTATATGGGCCATCCATACAATATTTTTTTTTACTCTGAAATATTTTGTATTGCACTCATTTGCAGGGAAATTCAAAATTTATAAATCTATAAGTTAGTATGGTATGGCTTCAAATTTTCTTTTAAAAATTCACTTAAGAAACAATTTGTTTGTTTTGGTTGGTGCTTAAAATGTAAATGAATTTTTTTTTATGGAATGTTGAATATTATTTTTTTTAAAGTTCTTGAAAATAAAACACCCTAGATTCTTAATTCTGAAACAAAAAAGTATTTGAATATGTTTTAGGTCCAATTTTAGCACCTATATTGAATGAAAGTATTGTCAAGTAACCAAATGTAATGTTTAACAATAGCATGAATGTTGTCTTGTTCTCCTCCAGGTGGCACTCTGATGCCTCCACCGCCGTTTGGCCCTGCAGCGACGTTTGCCCAGTTTGGCCACACTCCAACTCAACTCATCCCCGCGGCACCTCCAATGGCTGCGAGACATACCTTTCCAGTGGCATACCCTCCGATCTTCTATTGGCCATATCCCTCTCCTCCAGTGAGCCCCACTTCGTATTACGGGGGGCCGATGCCTGCCGCTCTGGGACCTCCCCAGGGGCCGATGCAGCCCCCACAACCCACGCTGGTAATCATGCAAGGTCTTCCGTACTCTGCTAATGTGGGACATGTACTCAACTTCTTTAGTGGATCTCCAGAGGTTAGGGGCTATAAACCAGCAGCTATTACTAGGGGCTGATCTTGTATCCAGGGTATTAAAACAAATATTACAGTAGAGTCTCGGGAACTCGGCATGCACACGCGGAACAGTCGTGCTGTGATTGTTAGTTTTCCAATTCAGTCAATACATTATTATATGTACAGTACTGTACATAATATTACTGTTACTGTAGCATACAATACTACAGTAAAGTAATACTGTCCCTATAATATTCGATACTGTACTCTGATTCATCCTTATTTAGTAAACATAACATAGTAAACATACATCTTATGCAAGTTCATTCTTAAAACTTGACATTTCAATAACTCATCACCATCTCATTTCATATCAGGCCGAGTTTCCGAGACTCTTCTGTGCTTCAAAAATAAAGCTCACTTTATTAGTAACAAACTTGTTTTTTTAATCACATTTGTTTTGACTTTAGCCAAATATGCAAATAAACATTTACCTTGAAATTTCTTCTTATTAATAAAATTAGGTAACTTTCTTATTCTCTTTAAACTTACAGTTTTATTTTATAAGTCTTTTACATTAAAAATACTAGTATTTTATCTTAGTTTTAGTAATTTGTCTGGTAATACAAGTTAAAAAAATATATATAAAGAAATCAATTTTCCCTTCATAATTTTTTCAAACTCATTTTATTTTTATTTATCATTATGTTTGCTACACTTTACATATGCCTCACTTAACCAAATAACTGTCTTAGTACAATAAACAATAGCGTTTATGTTTGATTTTAGATTAGTAAAATTTATCCTTACAATTTTTTTTCATAGATTTTTGTGTAATATAATGATATATATCACAATTTTGTTTGTTTGAAAGTCAAAAATTTGCTTACTAATGTGTTTATCACTGGATATGAGATCAAGTTATTGCATTTAATTTTGCATGCTTTATTTTTTTTAATGTTATGGTGGTACTTTGTCATATTTTCCTGGTGGTATTTTGTGTTTTAAGGGTGGTGGAATTATGCTGTGGTACCATTAACCTAACAAAACCTCTAAGAATGTAGGTTTAATTTCATTGTCATTTGAATCAATTTGGAGGCAGTCAAAATAAAATATTTAATCTATAGTAACAGTGGTTATTAAATGTATTTTCTTTTTTTTTTAATATAAATTCTTCTGAATATTTTGCAAACTCAGATTTTCTGATTCTTTTTTCTATCTTCTTTAGAAGTTTCATACCTTTAGCAATGCAAGTTAAAAATGAACCTTTGCTACATTCTTAACGAGATTTTTTTTTTTTTTTCAAAAGCCTTAAGTTTTAATGTTGAAATCATCCATTATATTTAACTAAACATTATAATAACCAAAAAATGTAGGCTAATTAAAATATGTTTATAATTTATTTTTAAGATGACAATAGATGTATCCAATGGAACAAAGCCACTGTATGATACATCATAATATTATTGCCGTGATATATAATTTTGTCTTTAATAAAGTGAAAAATTATCTATTTTAAAAAGAAATCTGGGGCCTATTTGAATATACTAATATAGAACAAAATAGGAACTAAATGAATATCAGAAATATTACAATATTGTGGTACCTAATCATTTAATTACTGATATAATAGGTAATTGATAGTTTAAATAAAAGCTAAAATTCAAAGTTTTATTGAAAATCCAGACTTGACCACATGTCTGAACACCGTGTTCCTTTGATTATGCTCATCCTAAAAATAATAACCCTAACAAATTGCATTTTCTCTCACAATCTATTCAAGTAGAAAATATCTACCCTCAAATAATTAACTTGATAGAAATAAGTAATAATTTCCTAGTTAAATACAACTGAATCCATCTTTGACTAAATTAAATAAAACAACTACCCTTTTAAATAATTTTAGGCCATAAATTAGTCTTGAAAAGTTATTTTTCTTGGTACTATAAACAATCATTGTTATAATTATTTACTTAAATTGATTTATTCTTTGCAATAACATTGGAAAAAG
>CABFVZ010002585.1:46981-69598 GCA_902151445.1 Timema monikensis | reverse complement strand
TTTTTTTTTTTTTTTTTTTTTAGCTCCGCCTCTTGATACCCATTCAGGTTATACACCTATTTACTAATTATACTAATGTGCCAGGGATTGGGAAGGTTGAATTTAGAGGAAGTGAATCCACATTTGCATGGAGGGAGAGGGGGAAACCATTTAGGAAAATAAACTTGGCACCTGACCAGGATCGAACCTCTATCTTCCCCTCTTCGGCATTGTAGTCTATTGTGAGAGTAACACCTTAGACCATGCTATTCAGTTCAGGATATGTACAGTTTAGGTAAAATAAGACTGTAATGATACCAAACTCTTTAGTATGTTCTTAGTGTCCTGTTATTTAGTACGTATTTCTGCTCATGATACCAAAGTAAATCAAGTTTGTTACAACTTTTTGATAGGGTTAGACATATTTAATTATTTTTCCATCATATTCTCTGAACTGATTGGCAAGACGTCTGCTTTCTTATTCTTCCATGAGAGGTGAGGCAAGGTCGGCTGTAGGAGAGGAGGAGGCCGAAATAAATGTATTTGAATTAATATTTTCACATTTATAGTATCGTAAAGTTATAGTAGAAATTTTATGAGAAATTGGTCAGGGAGAATTTTTTTACAAATACTGTAGGAACCCTGTATTAAAAAGAAATATTCTCCACCTATCCTTTTAATTTTACAGTTTTTGTCGATGATTATTTTACTTTGGCAAAGCGCCGGCAATCAACGACAATCTATTCTATTTCCAACCTCTTAAGGGGCCCTTAAAACCGCAGCAACTTGTTAGATTTGAGCTACAAGCAGTTGGTTTTAGATTCTAGCTCAAGACAGTTTGTCTTGTTACTTAAGGTTGATTTTTATCTACCTTAAAATCCTTACTCCTTTTTCGAATCACATAAATAATTATACATCCCTTAGAAAATGACCAAAAAGTAATTACATCTTGCGTATTTTTTGTTTTGTTTGAAATACAGTTGACACTTTTTAGTCCGGTACCCTTTGAACCTGAAAAAAACTGGACCACAGAATTCGACTCTTACAAACTTTATATACTCCTTATCCCTAGGTTCTAGGTCCGCCATATCACTCTACATGCTTATTGATATGTCATACAAGGGAGAGTAAAACTTATAACAAGAAATAAATAATACACCGTCTTTTACAATTCTTGCTCTCTTGGAAGATGTAATTAAGAGCTAAAATACAGCCAAAGCACTCGGTGGCAGACATAAACAAATTTGTCTCCCTTTTATGGTTAATAGCACTGTCCTGGTGGCTGCCCCACAAACTTAATAGTGGCAGATTCAAAACATGCCTGACAGCAGAATGCCGGTCTAAATAGCTTAAACTGTAGTTATAATTATACACATTACAAGTCGGCTTGTTTTAATTGTAATTGCGGGTATCTCTTAAAACCTCTTCAATCACAGTGTTGGTGAAAATTTGTATTCAACGAAAGATAGGTAATTTGCAAAGTAGTTTATAAGTTAATGTAATATATCACTTGCGACTGTCGGCAAATTAAATACGTTAATACAAATGATCATGATAATAAAGGTACATTTGAATTAAGTGTAATCACATCTTCCTAAGGAGAGAATAGGAAATCAAAGTGTGGAAAAACTCATCCTGGTGCAATTGCTGGATCTTGGATTACTCTCAACTCTTCTCATTTTAGGTTACATTGATTAACACTTAGGTAAGAGAATGGGCATATAATGTTGAAGGAGAACTAGATTAAGATTTCTTCCAATTCACAAAACCTGAATTTTTTAAACTTATTTTATTTTTAGTTATTTCGAAGGAAAACTTTCTAAAACCTGTTGTAGTAATTTTCATGACTACGATTTGCTTATTTTAATTCTTTCAAATGCAAATATTCTATTGTAGGCAGCTTTGAATAAAACTACTAAATTTACCCGATAATAAATATGTTTTAACTGTAAGCCACTCATCATTAGTTCACATCTAATTTAACTATTTCAGCATACACAGATTTTAGTTTAAGCAGCTCAGCGTCTATTATTAATGCAGAGCTCTCAATTGCAAACTAACTTGATTTAGTAATAAAGTAAATATTCAAAGGAGGATATAAGGGCAAGGTCTACACACTTACCAGAAAACTGGGGGCCTCAAAGTTCAAGATTACAAACAACAAAACAAATAGTTATGTAATTTTCAGGGTAAATCAGTCCCCTTCTTCAACACATTCGTCAAGAATTTTAATAAGTACATGGTCAACATCAGGGCCTCTCTTACAAATCATTGGAGCTCCCCCTTGTCGCTGTCTCGTTTTTTTTAAGCTCCTCTTATGAAGACGGAGACTGAAGTATCCCGAAAATTTCATAATTATGTGTTTTGTTGTGTTTTCAATTGTGAACTTTGAGGCCTACAGTTTTCTGGTGTGTACATTTTGCCCTTCTATCCTCCTTTCAATGTTTAATTTAAAACAGCTGTTGGGCGCCATTTTTTATTTGATCTAGTAATACAAATGGCGTGTTCCACTTTACTAAGTGGTAAATTGTACCTAAATTAAGTTATTATAAGCTTCTAATAGCATGTGGAGGCGTTGAGTTCAGGAATAAATAAAGAGAATGAAATATTAGATTAAGATAGAGAGTTCAGGACTTTCCTATAAGATAATTACATAGTTTTTATCATAGACTAGCAGAAGTACCCTGGACAACACGTTTATTTGCTTCAAACAGACAGAAAAAATAAATCTCTTCATTTTATTTCTTCCGAGCCAGTTTTTAATAGATTAATAAAAAGAAACCAGGCCGCCACCGTGGTTCGGATTCCACGTTAAACTGTAGGTCCTTCATTTCATCTCACTAATCACCCTACCATTACACATTAGCGTAAGTGCGTATAACCCGAATGGGTAGTAAGACGCGGTGCTAATAATAATAATAATAAAAAGAAATCTTATCAAAAGTTTAACATTCCAACTTGAGATGGACATGTTTTTTATGGACAGGGGCTTCTAATTTTGAAATTTCAACCCTCTGCGTGCAGTAGATATCACGCACAATACTCATAACAAACTCTTCATTTTATTAATATAGTTTAGTTATAATGTTAATACCAACTTTGACTCTTTTTGAAAACTATTTATGAAGTGTGTGTGTATGTTTACACTCCAATAGTGAAACTGCACAGTTCATGAATCGGGCAAGATTTGCATTAACTCATGCCCATTTCATAAAATGAAACTTATTTTACTATTGCCTACAAGCTTAACTGAAATTAGTTTTAAGATAGTATATTAAACTAACTACCTAACTTAACATAACCTTCCATTTTAAAACAATTCAAAGTTAAATTAACTTAAAGACCAAACCCGTTGCTCTCTTATCCATTTCACGGACTGGACAAAAACCCAGTCAGTTCATGAAATGAGTAATGATTGGAGCTACCCAGTTAATGAACTAGTCAGTTCATGAACAGGACTATTTTTTGCCCGGTTCGTGAAATGGTCAGGATAAGAGGCCAGTTCAATGAATGGGCAAAAATTGGCTCCATCCATAAACTGGACAAATTCACTAATGGGGTGTAATATAAGCACGATATTTATAAATTTACCTAACATAGAATTCCACACAGTATAAACCCAAACATAGGACCATCAATTTAAGTTTTGAGGACAAACTCTAACACAACTACAAAACTATGTTAGTTATCACACGAGAGAAAACCGGGATATTTTAGATCAAGAGTCAATCTTCCTAACCACTAGGTCAGTTTGAAGTAATGGCAAACGTCCATACAATCGCCACTCAACTGTAAATTAAATTATTCTTAACCATGGTTCAGTAATTGAAGTGACATAAAACTGTGATTCTTAAAATTAGTGATGTCAAACGATGTCAAATTTGTATCAGAAATGGTTTATCTTTAAAGGATGATTTTCCCATGTTGTGTGCTTGGCATGATTTCACAAAAATAATATTTATAAAATACTATTTGCATTTATAATGATACCGTTTTCTTACCGTTTTTATTTTTCCCTTTATTTTGTTTCCTTTCTTAGGAAAGTTGCATTGTGCATTTCACACTCCCTTCTCAAGAATTCCGATAAAATGAAACCTAAATCAAGGGATTGGTCAATAACGAGCAATTTTATTCATAGATGTCTGTCCATTGACAGCAGTGTAAAGGGTAAACTGTGTTTCTTTTTTCACTGTTAAAGCAATTTTGTGGTTAATCCAATGTATAGTATTAATTTAAGCCACATCAACCCCATGGTTGCTATCACATTATTATTGAAAATAAACATAAAATACAAATATTTCTCCTTAACACTGTGAACCATTTAACTAGTAAATGATCAAACATGCTGGTTGTGAAAATAACATTTTGAAAAGTTGAATTATTTGGTCATAAAAAATAATGGCTGTAAAATGTGTATGGCGTGCGAAATGGGAAACTCTACCTTAAACTATTTTCATAAATACAAGAAATATTACAAAGTGTGATTTAACCCTATAACAAATCTTTTGACTTAACCATAGTTTATATAACATTAATTTCTAAACAAATTTAACTTATATGATTAATTATTATTCCATTTTTACAGTGGAGCATCGATTATATGAATCCAAGTCACCCCAACACCCATACTATCAGTAAGTTTAAATCCTAATTTTGTAGCTTTTAAATTAAGTTCTTGTATTTACTGGAGGCCTCCAGCCACACAAAAAAAACAACCCTTTTTTCTAGTTCTGTAGAATGTAAACACTGGCGTTAGTATCCATTCGGGTTATACACAAATGTTAACAGCTACTCTATTTGGATAGGTATGAGAAAAGTGGCGTTTAAGAGAAAATGAATATACATTTGTGTGTTGGGAGAGTGGGAAACCATTTAGGAAAAGCCACTTTAAATACACTTGACGAGGATTCAAAAATACTAAAGTGGAGCCAAAATTGTTACAAACACACTACATACCAGGCCATCTTGGGGTTTTTTAGTTTGATTTTGGGAATGTCAACATTTGTATTCACTTGTTATACGAGCTGATACCATGTAGTTTTTCTTACTACAAATACATTACACCTATAAAATGAATTAAAAAATTGTCTCGAATTACTTTTTGAAAATATGATTTTCTTTTTTTTTTGTATGTCTAAAAGTGTCAAGTGTTGGAGCTATGCTTATAAGTGCACTTGTGAAGAATAAGGGACTTGTTTTGGTGGAGAAATGAGGATAACCCCTTCCTCAGAACACTATTTAATTACAAATTATTATTACTCGAGATAGAATACTCGAATCTCCCCATTACTATGGTAGGTATTTGAGAGATTCGAGATTGATTAAAATCTTTGACAAGTTTCTCAAATACAATTATGAAGACTTTGACTTCAAATAGCAATTTAAATCATTTGGTTAGAGTAATTATAATAAACATTACAAACAAAACATTTCTCATTGGCACCCAAACCTTAAACTAGCTTTTTTTTTTTAAATTATAATTCAAAATATTTGTACTCTTAACTAGAATTGTACATTTTTAAAGCTTTTAGGATTCAAATTTGGATTTGGATTTTTAGATTTGAAAGAAAATTTAAGATTTAGTTTTGAGATTCAAATTTGAGAAATATAAGATATAATGCATCCCTTCATATCACATTCAAATAAACACTGTACCACTTTATTATTGTTACCAGTCTTATTTTGCCACAGCGGTTGGTGACCTTTCTGACCGCGAGAAAGATAAGTGTTGTTAAATGTTGTACTAGGTGACATATATATTGGTGAATTTCAATTTAAATTTTTGAATTGAAGTCAACAGTGGAAATATTGTCTCGTTTTTTTATTTATTTTTTATATTAGAGCTCCTCAAACATGCAGCAATGGTCTAATGTGTCGTTCTCATGCTAGACTGGATTGCCAGTGATGTGGAAGTCTTTTTGAATCCCGGTTAAGTATTCTAAGGGCGATTTTACCTAAATTGTTTTCCCACTTTTACTCAACGCAAATGTGGTTTGTTTCCTCAAAGAAAATTACCTTCCTGATACCTATTAGGCTAGCGTAGTTAATGGATGTGTATAACTCAAATGGACACTAAGGCTCGGGGGGGAAACACTCCTTAAAAAGGATTTGATTGCAACAAATTGAACACTTTTGTCCATATTATTTAGTTCACTTTGAATATATAATAAATAACGCCATCTTCCAGACATTATCTTTTCCACCCAACCCATCCCCTCTGACAGAGGCCAATCCCAGAGGACAGAACTGCAAGGGTCTGGTCACTACTCGATATTTGAACTAAACTTGCTAGGTATTTTGAGGTATGATATTGATGCTAATTTCCAAACATCAAAAAATCTTAAGACTTAAGGAAAAAAACTTCCTTTTCAAGTTTAAAAATGGCCTATCATTATTTAAGCTTCTTTGGCCTTGACCAATATTTACTACCCTAATTAGTGTTTTATGAACTATTATTAACTATCTTTATAGAATTCAATATGAAATAATTAGTGTCAAAACATATAATGAGAGAATTTATGTGAAATTACAAAATTTTACTCTGATATGTCTATATAAATTAATTAAATGGATAGTTTGTTGATTATACAAATATGATTTATGATATGAATCACAATTAAAATAACACATCAAAAAATGAGAGTCAAGGTCACAATACGTTAACAAGTAAAATTATGACAAGAGAAACAAATAATTAAACATAATTAAACATAAATTAAACTATATGGATAAATTAGTATTTATTGGCTAGAGGAGTAAAGTTTGTAATATAATCGCAAAGAATTATTAGTTATATAATTGTAAAAATTAAGACATTTAATCTTACTAAAACTCACTCATAGCA
The DNA here is from genome assembly GCA_902151445.1 of Timema monikensis. Lineage (NCBI taxonomy): Eukaryota > Metazoa > Arthropoda > Insecta > Phasmatodea > Timematidae > Timema > Timema monikensis. The sequence goes on along the minus strand of CABFVZ010002585.1, from coordinate 62,775 downwards.
TTAATCATCTAGTCACTATTCTATTTTCCCTTCAAACGAAACATCTAGAAGCATCCAATATACAAACATTATCGGGGGGGCTGTTCTTGACCCCCCTCCTACCTCTCGCCCCCCTTTGAATCACCTTTCCCCCTCAGGTCCGATGTTAGATTAGCTACCGGCTATACAGATATTTAAAAATAAGTTGGAACAGGAAAAATACAATATTTTTACACTAGTTAAAATGATTCTTTTCTAAATAATTTACATATTAACATGTAAAGACAGGTTTTATGTTTAGAACAATAGTCTAGCTTAAATATCTTATTATCAATACAACTTAAAATAAATAAAAACATAGCTTGTCTTTTCAAACTGATCTGAACAATGAAGGTCCCTATTTAAATTCCAAGAAAGAGATATATATTTTTTTTTTTTCAGAGTTATTGGCGATAAATGTTTACTATGCTGGTTAAATTTAATTTGACATAAAAGTATTGTGATGTAAAAAAATGTGTGAAGCGGTGTTTTAAAATATTTATATTAACTCGTGTCTTATTATTGTACCCAAATAAGTATGGATTTTAAATCACTTTAATTAATTAATCTTGAAAAATCATATTTATTATTTTCTTTATTTTAATTATTTTAAGGGGTTTCTCAATAGTTAGCATTCAATTGTTAAACTTACTTCTTGCACTTATTTAGTTGATAGAAGAAAAAAAAGAGGGGCCTAATAAACTTAGTATCTAGTTGTGAAAATTTAAAATGTGGTTGTATTGTTGAGCATGATGCATGTTTTTTGTTTGGCAGCTAACCCCGGAATGCATTCAGCTGCAGCGTAGTATGGATGGACGAGCAACAGGTGAGGCCATTGTTTGTTTCCCATCTCGTGTAGAGGCAGAACGTGCTGTCCTTGAAAAGAATCGTCAGCATATTGGAAACCGCTACATTGAGCTTTATCTAATCTGATGTGGCTTAACCAAGAAAAATAAAACAATAATACAACAACCTCGAAGAAAAAAAATCACTGTACAAGAACTATCAAAGAAGTTTATCAGAAGAAGATTCCATACTTGTATGCATGGCCATATTATATAGAATATATTTTGTTGGCGAGACAAAATGTTTCTGATAACCACGTTTACTGATATTTAAGAAAACATTAACAATATTTCTGTATATGTCTACTCATTCAAGTTTTTAATTTTATATGTATTTTTATGTATACATATGAATATAGAAGAATAGTGCATAAGACACTTTAGACCTTTTTTTATACATGACCAAAGTTTTTATAAAAAAAGAAAGACATTTTTTAAAATATCAAACATTACGGTATCAGTTTACTAAACATAAAAAAAAAAGCACGAGTGATTTATTCAAAATGTTTTTCATCTAGGTGCTGTGAACTGTCTGGAATAACAAGCTACACTTTTATTGGAGCAAAATACTTGCGTAAAAGCATATATGATCATATGTATGTGTGTGTGAGAGAGAGAGAGAACATTAATTGATTTACTTCAATAGACAAATTAGAAAATTATTAAATGTAGGGTATAATTTTGCAAGTTTTTATTTTTTATTTTTGCTCACTATATATTTTCAAAGATTTTTTTTAGTCAAAGAGAAAAATGCTGTAGCATTCTCTTATCTCTGTAATTTCTTGTTACAGCAATGGTTGTGACACTAGATGATATTTTGAGTAGTGAATTTAAATAATTTATAGCTATAAATATAACATTAATATATTTATCACCAATGTGATTCTAAATAGGCACAGTGCTCTATATAACTTACAGTCCAGTGTATCAAATAAAAAGTATATATACTAACATGTATCTGTATAGTGTTGCACAGGCTGCAAACACTGTATTTAGTTTCGTTAAGACGCAAAATTGTGAAATATACGTAAAAGTTGAAAAGAAAAGGAGAGAAAAAAAAAAGCTGTAATAAATCATTTATTGAATGATCTTGCATAGTAGGTTGCAAACATTATATAGATTAAATTTGAAATAAAATACTTCTGGAAAAACTTCTTTGACTTTGTGGTCGAAGGGGTGGACAAATGTAGAATTACAAGTTTACATCGTCTGGCAGGATTATTTTTTAGCCAAAGAACTGAGGGAATCTAATGTTTTTAATTTAGTATATAAAAAAGTATGTTTGGTGGGTTACTGCTCTACTTTTTTTCCCATCATAAGCTCAGTGGTAAGTTGTATGTAGTTTTTGTAATGCATAAATAGAAGGCTTGTCTTGATGCAACTGCTAAGATTACACCTTTGTATCACAAGACTGTGGAGCTCTGAGTGTCCTCTTACCTCAAAGTTTGGCTGCCTCCTTTCAAGCGCTCATAATACCAATAGTGATAATCTTTTATAAGAGCATTCATAATTATTATAATGGTTTTGTATAGTAGCAAGTACTTGAAAGATAACATTTAAAGCACCACAAATATAATTTGTATTGTAAACTACTAAATATAATGCCTATTCACATTAAACTAGTTTTTTTGTTTATGTTAAGAAAAGTTTTTATTGCAATGTTATCATTATGTGAAGTTGATATTTCCTTACACATTTTAGAAAATAGTAATATAATTATACATGTTTTACTATTAAGTGTTGTATATATTTGTAAATTTTTTATAGTTTTGAAATTTAATTTAAGTTTCTAGTACTTAGAAGATATATTTGAGATAAAATTGTGGTTAGCGAGACAAAAAAATTTTGTTTGTAAAAAATTTTTAAGCCAGATATTTTATTAGTTTTTTCTTATAATTCATTCGAAATATCTAATCTCCTCGAACAACACACAACAGATATTACTTACTAGACCATAATATTTTCCTTTTACTTATATTATTTATAGAACTTAACACTAAGTTGACTAAATATTTTATAAAATTATTCATTCTCTGCAAAAACCACATAATATTTATGTGTACATTGATAAATAGTGTAGAAAATAACATCTAATATACTTTAAAAACAAACTGGAAAAGTTGTCCTTATATTGGATGTTGCACAAGTGTTGCAATGATATATTCTTTTTCCTAGTGTTTCCAACGTATAGTATTTTGAATGTCTAGCATTGGTAAAAAAAATCTCATTGAAACAAATTCTAGAAAAAAAAATATAATTAGTGTGTGTTGCACAAACTTGAAAATTATTTTCCATACTGCACAGACTTTTGTTATTCTCATATCTTAAAACATTTGGGTTGAACACAATTTATTTGTAATATATCTAATTTATGCAAGCAGAATATATTTTGTTAAATTAAATTTTATCAATTATAACTTTTCATTTTATGGTTGAAAAAAAATAAAATAGACACTGATAATTAATTTAGTGAAGGATTGGCAATGCTCAATATTTTATATCCAATACAAATAAAAACTATATGATTTGAGCTATGTTAGAATTAGTATAATAAAGTATTTTCCTATACAAACAACAAATATCATACGTGTCTTCCACGTGTAATTTTTTAAATAGTATTTTGTAAATAATTAAATTGACAATTATGTTTGTGGAATATGAAGAATATTCTGATGCCCAAATCATCCATAGAATATATCTTTTTAAACCATTTAATTAATAATTATTTCAAGTTTTGGAATTTTTATTCCTGGCAAGTTTATGTTTTATTATTTAGTGATAGTGTTTATTATTTCTATGCTAATTTTTATTGCTTCATATATATATTTTGTTATTTGATAATTGATATTTGCTCTATCAAACTGTTGTTGCAATAGTGACTGCCTTGTGTATAGATTTTCAACATCATTTATAGAGTTTGGTAATAATCGAAAACCTAACAGTGATCCTAAAATTAATTGTATGAAGCTAAATATATCCCTATTTTATCATTTTCTTTATAGTTGTCATTGTGATTTTGACTAATTTAATGTAAAATTAAATTTCTAAAGCTACAATCATAATATGTTTGTCAATCACACTTACTAATAAACTCAAATTACCATAATTGTTGTAGACATAAACTAAACTACTGTCTTAAATTTTTCCATTATTAGTATTATGTCTTAACGGTTTGTTTCATTTGCATGAAAAATAGTTAAATAATCATGAGCTTCACTGGCATAATTAATATTGTTGCATCAACAGGCATGCCAGAATAGAGAATTTAGATTTTAATGCTTTTTGGTTTGATGGATGTGTGAACTAGCAATAATTCAATTGTTTTAGAAATAAAACAGTTTAACCTACTATGCTAAAGATCTAGGAAGAGCAATAAAATATTAATGTATACATCATTGATTTAAATGATTTATTAGGAAAGACAACAAATTTGAGGTTTTATATGACAAAGTGTCACTCACTAGTTAAAACTTTGTTGACCCTCTTGAACTATACAGAATAGTTAATAATACACTTCTAAAGAGGACTAAAATGTCATGCAGTAATTTGTTCTGTAAACATTCAAATTACATGACATTGCTTTGTGTTCACTTAATTAATATATATTACATATTAGAAATGTTATCTAATGTTCTTATTATAAAATATATTGTATGTTTTAAAGAAATTTATTTTAATTTATTATAAAATTAATTTTGTATTGTTAAAAATCATCATTTATATTCATCTGGTCTTTCACCTAGCTTTCAGGGTTCTCAAAAACATGGCAAACCTGCATGATTTTAAATTTTCTAAAAAAAAAAGTTTGAAAAGTTTTGAAATTGGAATGTATTTTGCAGATATTTAATGTGAATAAAATGATTTTTACAGGCAGTCCTTGATTTCGTACATTTTTATTTCTCTCATTGTAGTAAAAATACTTAGCACCATGTCTTACTACTCTTTCGGGTTACAGGATTTAGTACAAATTACGCTATTGGGTTGATTGAATATATATGAAATAAGCCCGCATTTGAGTGGGGGGGGGAGTGGAAAACCATTTATAACCCCCACTTCCCCCTCTCCAGTTCACCCGAGTGAGATTCAAACCTCGATCTCCTCATCCTCTGCAGTCTAGCTCAACACAAAACTAGCACTTTAGCTAACTACATCAACAAGACGGGTCTCTGTGTAGTTTTGTTGAATGTTCTTTAGCATTGTGCCCTTCTTATTTATAAAAGTGAGAGTAAAATTAAAGCCTGGGTTTGCTGGTATTAGTCTTATAACTTGATATAATTGAAACAAATAAGACGCTTATTGGAACTAAGCCAATTAACTGTTCAATTGTGAAGGAAAAGGACATCTCTGAAATGCTAAAGATATATATGAAGGGTAAAAAACTAAAAATTAGATGTGATGTTCTAATTCTCTGGTATTTGGGAGATTCAAGATTCATATTACAAATTGTTCTCTTTGTTTATGACACAATAGACATGGCAAACAAAAATGAATTTTTTTCACCTTAAAAGGAACATTTTTAAAGTTTGTGAATTCAAATTTGAATTCTAGATTAAAGATAAAATATTCTGACTCAAGAAATATAGAACTCTACCCATTTCTTCTAAAAAAATGTATACAATAAATACAGTTTAATAATATTTTTCATCTAAATGTGACTGTAGGAACCCTTTATACGCATTTCCTAGAACACCTTATGTACCGAATTAAAGGACTGTCTATATTTTATTATTTTATTCTTTCAGAAACTATTAAATGTAACAAAGGAGGTAATCAATTAGGATACCCTTAAAATATGTGTAATGTTATTCTAATAATATACTTGAGTAATAGTAATATATGGTACTGGGAATCCTGAATTTTATCAATTTTAGTTTGGTAAGTTAAAAATCACAGAGAAAATTGAGAGACTAATTTAATATTTAAATTTTATATATTGGTTTCACATATACACTGTTTTTGGTAGGAAATTATGTCTAAAAGGCTTTTTTTGCCTGTCGGAATCCTACTAAATAGTAGGAGTTTGGTATGAGAAAGTACCTTCCAGATGTAAGTTCCTTGCATTTAATGTTATGTAAAAACAAAACACACATGATATGCACATTATTTACTTTCAGTGACACAACTTACTCCCTCGATATTTTGACATTAAATTCACTATTTTGTTAATTTTGGGCGATTATCAAGATCGCTCACATCCATCTGAATGTTCTTCTAGCCAAATTTTCAAGCACTATTTACCTTACTAAGAGAAGGTCTAGAATTGTCTGGTTCTTTAGGGTAATTTATTATATAGCATTAATACACAATACTTTCAAGGTATGTGGATCTTGGAAGCAAATTAAATTATGTAAAATATAAATATATTTCATAGAAAAAAATGGCGCCCAATGGCTATCTTAAATCAAACATTGAAGGGATAGAAGGGCAAGGCCTACACACCAGAAAAATGTATGCCTCTAAGTTCAAAATTAAAACACAACAAAAAACATAATTATGTAATTTTCAGGGTACATCAGTTCCCTTCTGCACCAAATTTTCTGGTTAGTGTGTAGGCCTTTCCCTTCTGTCCTCTTTTCAATGTTTAATATGTACATTGTTTTATTTTGGTTGAAAGTGGGGCAGCCAGTTCACCTACCTGGGTAATCCTGGAGCAGCAACGATATCTTAGCGTCTCTTTGCGCTATCTGCGTTCATTACATCAATAGGATGGGGATGAGGAAGACATAATTTAGATTAAATGTATCTATATTTGTGTGAAGACAGGGTGAGACACCATTTAAGAATGACTTCTCACAACTGGTCAGGATCTGAACCCTGACCTGACTACATGAGCTTAAAATCGGGTAAAAGAAATGGCTAAGTTAATATCTTTACACATAAATAAAGGCTGGTGAAAGCTAGTGTGTTTAAATGTGTGTTTGTGTTATTATGTTGCATTACTGACTACTCGAGCATTTCCCAGTTAAGTTTACTGGCTATTCCACTTTTTAGGCCGATGACAGACTGACGGTTTGGTCGCTGCTACAAGATCGTTCTAGTGTGTGGCATTGTTTCATATGAGAGAGGTCAGACTAGCGACATATTTGAAAATGTCATTGAGAGCGTTTCTTGGGAGTAGTGACCCCTTTCATATGAAACAATGCAAGAATGACCTGGTCGCGGTGTTTGTGTCGCAGTGACCAAAACGCCAGTCTGTTAACGACCTTAAACATGATCTAGCCCAGTGCTTTGTTACAAACAAAATTATCTTAGAACAGTTTATTTAAACGTTTGAGCAAGTTACTTAAATAATAGTACTTTAAATAGTACTTCATGTTCATAGCAAATCAGTTTATGTGAAATAATAGTCTCTTTGAAATTTAGTTATTTAATTTTTTGCTTTTTGTGCTCAAAATATATTGTGTGGAGTCTAACTTCATTGTGTTTTAAATCAGGCTCTTGCTCCAGATATTTGGCAACGAGAGTGCGGTATAGCTAGACAAGTTTGCCAACTTGCAGGGTAAAAATAGTGTAAGTGTACATATAAATTTAAGTATGAAGTGCCTTTTCAAGTCATGACAATGTGGAGCCTATTTATTGTATACTTGCTTTGCGCATTCCAGGTGCCTTTTCATAATTGTATCGTAAGATGTAAGTTTTTGATTTAGTTTTTAAATATGTACTAATGATCATATTACTAAGCTGTAGATATAGCTATATGACTTTTTTTTATTTAGTGTTCCTATGATACATTTTTAGAATGCTTTGTAGAAAAATAATGTATGCATGACATTTTTTATTGATTCAAAATTTTTGAAAATTGAACTGGAACAGAGAAAAATTAATTTGTATTATATATACTATCAATGCTGGATTTACATAAGTGGGCTTCTCGGGGCGGCATAAAATATATGGACCCCCATAAACCCATATAAGTTACATCATAGCGTGTCTGAGTAAAGATAAAATTGAAGCAACTGTGTGATTTTATTCAAATTTAATGACAACAAAGTGAAAGGAAAAAGGTTACATAAAGACTTCATATAAATGCTCATATACAAACATTCCCTTCTTTATTTGCAACAAACATGTTAGAGTTTAGGTTTTCTTTCTTAAGTAGGTTTTTTTTAGGGTTCCCAGGACAACTGCCCCAATCACACTCCTTTAAATCTGGCATTACATACCATGTTTATTAAAACTAATCTAAAGTATTTCACACATTATTAGTTGGTTAGTTAAAAGTTAGTGTAGGTAGGTGATAAATAGTTACGTTTATTTTGCTGCATCAAACGTTTATAAAAGAAAATGACTCTTTGAAACGTTAATAACAACTACTAATTTCAAATGTCAATAAAATAGAAAATAAGCAATAATAATCATCATTAGGTCATCAATCTTGCGCTTGGTTTACTGCAGTTCTCCACTTGTGTCCTTCCCGGCCAAATATTGTACATCTTTGTACCGTCTTCTGCCGACAAACGTTCAGTATATGGCCTACTTGACTCATTCTGTATTTGATACAACCTCCATACATGTATAGCCAATAGTCTAATAGAAGTATAGAAGCAAATTCAGTAAACTTGCACCTCAAGAGTATTCTCACAACTCTGGCTGCCCTAATTATTCCCTTTTTGATATAATCATGTAGCACAAAGCTAAAATATTTTCTTGGACAATTCGATTCTAAACTGTCTTTAATTTAAAACAATTTTGTCTAGCACTTTAATCCCTTTTAGCAGGGTTGGATCTGGAACAGGTTTTATTTTTCTTCCAAGTAATTAATAATTATAGCAAATTGTTTATAGTTTTAATTACTCACAGCACTTTCTTTCATATTATCATATATTGTCTACATTCTTTATATAGAGTGTGGTTCAATTATTATTAGTTAATGCCAAGCAAGGCACAACCAAAGACTCACCTTTCATATGCATGTTCACTAGAGAAGTTCTACAGAAAATATTTTCAACCACACCAAAGCAAAAATAAAAGAAAGTTGCCATTACTATTAGCAACACTGATCAAAACATTTTTGTTTGGGTACACACTTTATTTCACCATTTAATAATTTGTATAAATAATTACTGTATTGAATGGGTTTAAAATTTTAAAAGGAAAAATGCTAGCTAATTTTTTATAATAAATATAGCAAGCACAAATAAACTTGCTATAAAAAAAATACTGAAATTTTTGAAACTGTATTGTTCCTTTTGGAAAAACATTTCCATAGCAACCTAATGTGTACCTTCTCCAATTTATTTGTCTTCACTTCATAAGAACTACCGATATTTAATAATGAATTGAAAGTATAAATAATTTAATTTAATATAATATTAAAGTTTTTACATATATGATTTATTTAGTCACTTAGAGCAAATTAAGAATTTAAAAATAAGTTTATAACTCTGCTCTAATAGTGTTTAGTGCTTGGAATGAATTACTGTACTTTACAACATAATTGTCGCATAGTTTATGCCTAATTATTGTAGGAAAAAGTTGGGTACAATCATTATGTGAAGCTTTAAATAATAATTGGAAAAAAAAATATGCTTTTTTTTTTGCGTTAATGATGTATTGCTAGCAGACCATCACTAGTTTGGCTTACGTGGAAATATGCGAGTATTTCCATATCATATGACTAACGCTTGGTAGCTTCGCCCGCCCGCTTCCTTTGCTACAAACCACGCAACTCGGCTTTAGGAAATATACCTACTGACAATGTGCATGCGCTGAGAGTTCTAGGATCACAGAGAGCAATAAGACAACTGCACATCCAAGGTAACAGTTATAGATATATAGGAATGTGAAAATTAGGGGGAAGGAAGAGAAAAAAGCTTGCCTCTGTTTATATTATAAATTGATGTGACGAACAGGACTATTCCATGCGACAAAATTTTATAAACCAATTTTTTGACTAAAAGAGCAGGATACGACCTAAAGTGGTGAAATACAGTAAACACTATAGAAAGGATAGGACCACCCATCCACTGCTTAGAATTTGAAGAATACTAAGACCAACAATGCTAAATTACTACTCAAAACCCCTAATTAAAAAACAAATACCCAATTTTGTTTGCAGAATAATTAGCCCATTATATATATTTTTTCTGCTATGCTCTTAGCATTGTATTAGTTATCATTCAAAATACTGCTTCTCATAGACAACCTTATAAACATTTATTTGGATCCTACATCTATCATTGACCATTTTTGACCCATTATCTTTTATGAATAATTCCAGTTGTTGGGGGAGGTCGCTATGTCCCGGAAAAAAAACAACCCCATCAAAACCTTGGTCTATCAACTGCAGTGTCTACATTGCTCTGACCCTCACGGCGACTTTAGGAACTTACTAATACAGACACACCCACCTGGTCTTGATCCATTCTAGCCCCTGATGTCCTTTAAAAAAAGACTGCCATTGTATACAGCTGTCAAATCACGACTTTAATACTTTCATTTTTACCAAAACCTATTTTGGATATTTCTATATTGCAGAACAGGATAGAGAGAGAGGGAAACAATTAGGATAAACACAATAATATGACCTTCACAGAGAAAAAAGAAACACAGTTTAAATTTTACACTGCTGCCACTGAACAAAAGAGTAATGGCTGCCTCTTGTCGCTTCCACTCAATCCCTTGACAAGTTTAAGCAAGTTAATCACAACTTACCTAAAATAATATTTTTTTTATTGGAAAAAGGAAAATATTCTCATTTCTATTATTTTGAATATTTTCAATACATGGTATAAAGTTGTGAAGCTCAAAAATAAAATAAGTTTTTCATAACAGTAGTGTGTTAATTATTTAAAACACCCTATTGAAACTGTTGATTACAAAGTGTATTAAATATATTTTTTATGAATATTGATTAATTTATTTTGTCCAGCCCTTTTTTCAGAAAATATCAATGAAAAATTTCGATTAAATGTTTTCATATAGCACACAAACAAATAAAACATATGAACTATATCGGATCCGAATTAGCTTGGATTAGCGACACACTACTTTATATTATGTTTTACATATTCTTTTATCATGATTGTTAATTTTTTTGTTTGTTCTAGATTCAATTTTTCAACTGTTTGCTTTCTAATGCACATTATATTTCTACCAGTTGAACCTTTTCTGAAAGTTAAATGTCACTAAATCTACTCCTATGCATGTATACACCATCAACTGTCTTCTATGACTTACTGTTCTGATGAAGTACCAATTTAGACCACTGCTGGAAGGTAAATATAGTGAATATCCGTCAATTTCGTCCACCACATAGTAATTTGTTTTGTCTTCTCTTAATGTATTTCAGTGTGAATAAAGATTTTTACATGTTTAAGAATAAGTTGAAAACATATTTTAAATCTTGGAGTTAAGTCTTGCTAACAGTAATTTTCTCTGTGGAGTGACCAAGCTCAGAATAAGAGTGAAATACAGTCAACTCTCGATTCTACGACCTTTCACGGTTCCCTGGAAAAGGGTCGTTATTTCAAAGGGGTCGTTATTGGAATTTTAACAGATTTTGTTCCACTCCTGACCTTCATACGAAAAAATTGCATTTTTTAGACAACAAATAGCGTGGGTCATCAAAATGTTAACAAAATCCAACCAAAACCGTAACGAAATCAAAATAACAATGTTAAACAATAGCATGGGTCATCAAAAATTGTTCACAAAATCAAACCAAAATAGTAACCAAATCGAGAATCGAAATAACAATGGCAAAAGCAAGCCTGGCGCGTGATGTAGCGGCAGTCGTGCACAGGGAAACATTGTCTTGCTTGTGGGAGGGGGTGGACAGAGTCAAGTGCTATTGGCTGGCATTGATGAGGTGGTGTCTATTTTTATGCCTGACCCACCCCAGTTACTAGTAATACAGCGCTCACAAAGATAATTGCAACGCAGCGACCTAAATAAATGCAACAAACACATTTTCAGCCGATTTCCTTAAACTTTTCGACATTTTTCCCACATTTTTCACGGTTCCCCAAAAAGGGTCGTTACTTCGAGAGGGACGCTATTCCCGGGGTCGAAGAATCGAGAGTTGACTGTATCTCCATTATTTGTTTTGTGTTTGAGTTTATTTGTGATGACTTGGCCACGTTTTCAATAAGATTTACAGGCTGGCCTCGCTGTGTAATTTAAGTTAAGAATCGAGATTTAAGTGACTTAATAAATGTTGCATGAAATTATGACTTGCTGCATTCCTCAACATTATTAACCAAGACTGCAAATAATAAGAAACTATTAGGTACCCATGAATCTTGAACACAACGAATAACTTGTGCCTTTATAAAATAATACTAACACTAAACATATAATTATTTATCATATTGTGCAAGTATACACATACTACTTGAAATTGTATAGTTACAATTGCATACTTAGAAGAAATATCATGCAGATAATTTTAGAGTGTATTGTATAGAATAATAAATAGATTGATATACTACTTTATATAAGTTGTGGCTTTAAAAGATCCCTGTTTTATATTGCAATTTTTGTATTCTACTTTTTTGAATATTCATTAAGTATATATGTAAAGGAAATGCATGCTGTATTCTCATATTTACATATCTCTAAAACATAGTTTTATTATTATATAGCTATAATGTTCTTTTTTTCAGATTTATGTGATTTCTTAATTAACTTAATACAGAAAAAGAATTAATTTATAGAAAATATTGATTTACACAATTGCATAGAAACAAAATTTTTAAACAAAATATTATAAATTATATTTTACTTTGAGAAAATTGATAAACTATGATTTTCTAGAACTATCCCTTGTGTGATGAAATAGTAATAATAAAGTGTAATTAAAACTATAAGTTGTGTATGATTTGTGAATGTGTTGTTAAATTAGTGAAAGTGATGAAGTAAGCTACTTTTAATATATTCTTTAGTCATGTTGATTCAGCTTTTAACTTTTAAATATGCTTAGTGTTTAGCTTAGGTAATATAGCAATAATATATTTATATAGATTTTATCACTTTCAATACCAGAATCACTTACTCTTGAAGTTTGATTAGTGTGTACACAATAGTTGTGAATGTAACCAAAAATTAATTTGTTCTCGGTTTTGAAAAGTATATTTTTCTTGTCTTTTTAAAAGTACTGTAAACACAAAGGAAAAATGGCGCCCAACAGTTGTTTTAAACTAAACATTGAAAAGAGGACAGAAGGGCAATGCTTATTGGAAAACTATAAGCTGCAAACACAATAATGAAAAAAAAATGTTTAAATAATGAACTTTGAGGCCTACAGTTTTCTGTTAAGTATGTAGGCCTTGTCCTATCCTTTTTTCATGGTTTAATGCAAACACAATTATGTATAATGGATTTCAATTGATAACATAAAAGTGTTGTTAGCGAAAAGAAAGCCAGAGTAGCAAACCTTCCAAAACCAAGCCAAATGAAAATTAACTGTACGTCCAATAGGCCTCAGCTTGTCGTTAGTACTATATATCTGAGGTTGTCTAAATAATGAGGCATCATGTTAAGATGTGCAATATTATAGAAAATATATAAGATATATTCTAATGTTATTAATATTAAATTTCATAAACAATATTGTGTTATACATTCGTATATTTCATTTTTAATGTTTTTAATTTGTTAATTATGAGTTGTGTAAATGCTCATTTGACAAGTGAAAATTGTTATTAAATAATTTATAAGTGAAACAGAAATATTAAGATGTATAATTTGTCTTTGTTCTTGCCCAGTCAGTGAAATAATTTTATTTTGTGACATATATGAATATTAGATAAAACATGTTACATTAACATTTGCTGTCATGTATCACATGAAATAAATAAATAGTTAAGAACATGTGAATCTGTGAATTCACAATAAAAGCCTTAAAAGTTTATTTTAACCTTGAACTCATCCTCATAGCTAAATTGCTGATTTAAAAAAATTAACAAGTTTTGAGGTTTTGCAAAACTTTTNGTTAAGGGTTAATTTGATGTATTATAAAACATGGACAGTGAAAATTAAAATAAATTTAGGTGTCGAGAACAAAAGTCAAGAAAACTACACAAAAAGTTTGCCCAAGGAATTGTATTAAAGGTTTAATATTAATTTGAAATCACCAAATTGTATAATTTATCAACTCCTAGAACTCAGCTCAAGTTGGCTATGACCTAGACTAGAGGAAATGTCACCCGCTTTTGACTTTCAGCTCCTTTATTAATAAATACTATTAACAAGAGAACGCTCAATTGAAGAAAGGGGATAAAAATAGCTCCCTTCAGAACTATTTTGATCTTTTTTATGAACCTAGACAAGTTAATATTATCACAGTAAAGTTAATCAAAATAATTTCAGCTGATTACAGCACTTTTGTGGGATTTTTACAATCCTGGAAATTAAATTACCTATTAAAAACAAACTTTATTAAAACAGTCACATAAACACACTACTATCAAAAAATTTATCCAATTTGGCAACATTTTTTCTAAAAAAAAGTTAGTTAAGAGAGATTTTTAAACAAACCCCCGTTTTTTTAAATGGTTTTAGCAAAACACACAAAATGAGTATAAATGAGTGAAATATTCAAAATGATATAATGGTTTGGATAAAAAGGGAAAGTTTATATAAAAATGTAAATTTTTAACCATATGGTAGAATTATTTAAAAATCATTCATGTCTGTAATGTTATTTAAAAATGACTGCAAGGAACAACTGTACATCCAAATATTTAATAAAAGTGAACAAATGAAGTAGAGTTGTTTTTATTTCCAAAATATGGCAATATTTTAAAACCCTCTTAATAAAAAGTTGTTTGTGTAAATATAAAACATAAGTCATAGCTTAGTTATATGTTTTGTTAAAATGGGAACTCACAAGATAAGAATGATTTGAGCATTGGGTTGTGTATTTGTCCTACGTCTGGCTAAATTACTGGCATAACAAGCCTCTAAAAAAATATTGATGATTTTTTTACAGTCTTGAATCATGCTTTTTTTTAACTCTTGAATCTCAAATTGAATATCCTTATGTATTTGTGGAATTCAAAGATAAAAAAATACAAATTATCCATCTCTCATATTGGTGAACCCGCCTCGGTGGCGTAGTTGGCTAACGCGCTTGTCGTGTTAAGCTCGAGTGCTGGGGACGGGAAGATCGAGGTTTGAATCTCGGTCGGGTTAACTGGGGGTGGTTTTTCCTAAATGGTTTTCCACTCTCCCTACACGCAAATGCGGGTTCACTTCCTCTAATTCAACCTCCCCAATTCCTAATCCATTAGCGTAATTAGTACTTAAAAAGCGTATAACCCGAACGGGTAGTAAGACGCGGTGCTAAATATTATTATTATTATTATATTGGTGAATGTTTCGCATTCTCTATACAGACACCCATAAGTGCTTCCAAACGTCAAGTTCATCTAGTCTTATGCGTCAGAGGGAGGGGAGAAGGTTTGAATCCCAGCGGAGTGTAATGATGGTGGTTTATATCCTAAATGGCTTCCTACTTTCCCTTATTGTAAATGTGACTACATTTCCTGTAAATTTTACCTTCCTGGCCCATATTCCAATAATATAATTAAATACATAATTATAGTCTGGACAGGTTATAAAATCCGGTGCATAAAAACAAGTTTAAATGTGAGGATATATTATTAGCTATATATCCAACTAGGGGTGTCAAGCTTCAAAATGTCAAAGTCGAGGGACAAATAACCTTCACTTTGACTTCAACATCCACAATAACCCTCACACTTTCAAAACATTTTGAACAGATTTTAAATATCTCACTAAATATAACATTTAAAACATATATCATTTTTAGAACAGCTACTAAACAGTATTTTCACACCAAGTGATTTGAAGCTATATACAAAGTGTTTCATTGGGAAGTACCACAGTTTAAATTGCTAACACTTTGTGGCTTTGGTGGTGGTGCACTTAAATGGTGCGCATAATTTGGGTTTTTTTTTTTTTTTT
>CABFVZ010002585.1:16588-46867 GCA_902151445.1 Timema monikensis | reverse complement strand
GGTGTGTATTGTGGTTTTTTTTTTTTTTTTTTCAGATGGTGTTGGTGTTGCCTCTTCAGTACTCGCCATGATGTAATGCACAGTACAACAGTGTGTGAAGATTTACTGGATTAACAATTCCATGACTGCCACACACAGGGCTTACCAACGCAAGTATGGTGTTGATGGTGGTCCCAACCGGAATAAGATTCTAAGGCTTGTGGTGAAATTGGAAGAAACATACGTTACTTAGTGAACAAGCGAAGCACAACCCATCGTCTAAAGTGCCGCATTATGCAGAAGATGTTCTTTAGCGATTACTTCACTCCCCCTGGAAATAACTACGCCTATTCTTGGAGGTAGTTGTTCACTAATATGTGACCTAGAGCTTGTGTTCCATCATTCACTGATTATTTTAATTTATCTTTTTACTATGGCTTTGTCTCCACTTGAATTAAACACATATATTAATTATGCTGATAAAATAGGGAATAGAGGTAAAATATTAGAAGAAAAGTACCAGAATTTGTGTGGGGCAGTGTGAGAAACCACTCAGGAAAACATCTGATAGGGATTCAATCCCTGATCTCCGTGTCCCTAACTAGGATTTCAAAACCTAATCTCCCTGTCCCTAACTAGGTTTCAAAACCTAATCTCCCTGTCCCTAACTAGGATTCAAAACCTAATCTCCCTGTCCTTAACTAGGATTCAAAACCTAATCTCCCTGTCCTTAACTAGGATTCAAAACCTAATCTCCCTGTCCCCAACTAGGTTTCAAAACCTAATCTCCCTGTCCCCAACTAGGATTCAAAACCTAATCTACCTGTCCCTAACTAGGATTCAAAACCTAATCTCCCTGTCCCCAACTAGGATTCAAAACCTAATCTCCCTGTCCCTAACTAGGTTTCAAAACCTTAATCTCCCTGTCCCTAACTAGGTTTCAAAACCTAATCTCCCTGTCCCTAACTAGGATTCAAAACCTAATCTCCCTGTCCCTAACTAGGATTCAAAACCTAATCTACCTGTCCCTAACTAGGTTTCAAAAACCAATCTCCCTCCCTCTTAAGGTTGCAAACTTCATGTGCAATAAAATTTTGCCAATGATGACAATGTGTCAACCACAGATATATAGATAGATAAGAGTGGTTATTTTTTAAACATGGGACCTATGCTTTAAAACTAATTTTGTTTCATTTTAATTAAAATACATGTTAGCTAATGTTTAATTTATAAATTATGAATATATGTTGAAGTTGTGTTGCATGTTTCACACTCCCTTCTGATGATTGATTTTCATCAAGAGGCAGCGATTACCTCTTTGTCCAATGAGAGCACATTTTTTTTAGCACCGCTAACCGGGTTATACACCTATACAATAGTTGCACTATTGGGTTAGGGATTAGAAAGGCTTAACTGAGAAGAAATTTACCCGCATTAGCTTGGAAAACCATTTAAGAAAAACCACCCTTAGTGCATCCAACTGGGATCAAACCCCAGTATCCCCCTCTTCAGTAGTCTAGTCCAACAAAAGAGTAGCGTATAAGACCACGTGCCCATCGAAGTGGGTGGCAGCAATTTAAGGTGTGAAATGTGTTATTTTCATTTTAAAAGCCATATTGTGTTCATTCCGTTTATGTGTTTCTATCCACCTTTCCTGTGCCTTCTTCCAAACATAATGAATGACAAATACATAGCTAAGAAAATATGTGAAAAAACCACACCAAACACTTAAAAAGACTGATTTTCACTTATAAGATACATGTTCCCGTCTTTGCTCTTGATAAAAGAAATATCGTAATGGCCCGGAAAATAGTACGATCTCGCACATATGATCCAAAAATCTTGAAGGTGCTCTATATGAAAAATAAAATATCTCAAATTTGACATAGTTTTATTTTAGCTTTATGTAGCTTCTTCACATTCCCTTGTTTACTTGAGGCATGATCACTCACTTGAGTATCTCCCATGGGTGATTTTATAATATCAGTAACACAGCACAGATTCTACCACCAGCTAACACCGACCTACTGAATTACCAGTTCAGTGACTCTGAAGGGTGGAAAGCTTCTCTCCCACTTTGTTTTGACCCTGAGTTTAATATTATTCCCACCATCTAACTAGTACAGTTCCAGTATACCAGAAACAAGGCCGTAGCCAGGCAGGGGTTCAAACCCCCCGCGAAATTTTATGAACAAAATATACATGGCTTTATTTATAGTTCAAACAATAACAAAATTAAGATACAAATTAGGGGGCTGTGTTACCATAAAAAGCACTTCAGAAAGCTTTTAGAGGTGTTAAATATTTAGAAATTTTCCTAGCCTTCAGCATTTTGGGGGTTATTTTACCATAAAAAAATTTCACAGAACATCAAAAAGTGTTTAATATTTAGAAATTTTCCAAGCCTTCGGCAGCTAGGGGGTTATTTTAGCATGGAAAAAAAACAACTTCAGAGAGCATTTAGAACCGTTTATCATTTAGAATTATTTCTAGTTTCCAGCAGTTGGGGGATGTGCNCCCCCCCCCCCCCCCCCCACCGAAATTACTGACTGGCTACAGCCTTGACCAGAAAATAGACTTTTGTAGGAATCTGGCTTTTTTTTTTTAGTGAAAAATGTAAGGGCATATGATATGAGTAGAGTTTTCAGAAGGACATATTTAGGAGAAAAATAATGTACCATATTCGGATAAATATGGTAAAAGTTAACTACTTCTCATACCTGTATGCGCTACATATGACTATGGGTAACTACCATTTTTTATGGTTCACTAGGCAGTAATTAATACAAAAAACATAGGATTTGAAAATGTCCAGGAAAACCTGTTGGAATGTGACTTTAATAGGGTTCATATTTCAAAATATACATAAATATTTATTTACATAACCATCTTTCTCTCCTCTTTGAGCCATTTATGTTGTAGCAAACAAATACAGCAAAGATTTGGCAAATTGAAAAATTTCAGAACCTCCTAATTTTGATTCACCGTACACTCTGTCTACAAATGTAATTGGTACCTGAAAAGAAAGAAAAACACAACATTGAAAATGTTTTTGAATGCAAGATCAATTCCAAATCAAAATATATTTTCCTATATCAATTAACTAAAAAATTTAATCTATTTTACCACATCCAAACCATTTTAAAGTGAAAAGTTTGAATCGTGTAATTTCCCGAATACAAAACTTTAAAAAAATTTCCGAACTTGAATGTTGATTCGAATAAACGTGATAAAGACCAGAACATTTTAAACATTAAATAATATTACTAAGTGGTTTTGGGAAACTTCTGCTGGAAACAAAATTAGGTATACATTCTCCCTATTCTCAGGGGTCTGTTAAAGTCTCGTACAATTTTACTAATCATAATAAAGTGTGGAATCATTAGAAAAGAGAAATTTCCAAGTACAGTCCCAGAGAAATATAATCATACATAAATTTTATCTTCATTTTACAACCACCTAAACTAATGAGGAACTGTTCCACATAGGCTATCTATGAAGAACAAAGGCATAGCATCAAACAACTTAAATTGATTACAATTTTGCTTGAAGGAGAAGAAGACAGAGAGAAAATAAAATACAAAAGCAGAGCATTATTCAATGTATTTCTTGCTGGCCAAATCACTTAGTTGTTTATATTAACATACTTGTTCAATTAAGGGTTCATCATCCATTTTTAAAAGGTTATCTAAAAGGCACAGAGTCAACGTTCTGGTTACTGTACACTGGCACATCTCACTCCCAAACAATCATGTCACGTCAAAACATTCTCCTCGATAATGTTGGCTGTGCCGTGCCGTTGACGGTCCATGACGTTGCCGCCATATAAACTCTATTGAAGAATATTTTGATGTGACACTTCTGTGATGTAATGTGGACGTTATGTATAGTGTAAAAAGTGCTTTAAGCTAGCAAACAAATTTCTCTCTTTCAAATAACAACTGTTATTGAAATAGCAAAAACAATAACCAGGACAGATAAATATTTTGGTTCAACTCCCTGCTAAAAGTGACATTCTTTAAAGTCAAACAGATTATTTTTAAAAAATTGTTGTATTATTTACAATTGTATTTATCTTTATTTCAGGATTATACTGTTGTGCAATGGTTATCTGTATACCACATTTCAGATTCAAGCTATTAAGTAACGATATATTATAGATTTACTAGATATTATAAGTAATTTTTCCAAATGAACACACAATGAGCCGGATGCTCTAAGGCATCACTCACACAGGAGACTGGACTACCGATGACGGGGAGGTCAGGGTTCGAATACCAGCTGGATGTACTGACGGTGGTTTTCCCTAAATAGTTTTCCACTCTCCCTCATACAAATATGAGTACACTTCCCCTAAATCCAACATTCCCTATCCCTAACACACTAGTTCAATCAGTACATATGCGTATAACACATAAGAGTAGTAAGATACAGTTCTAAAAAACACACAATGCTAGTGTATGCCACAACGCACACTCTGGGACTAGATTCACCAACGTATCAATATCTGCTTGGAGCAAGTATAAAAGTGCTATAAACTATTATTTGTTATATTTTTATATTCACTAAACAAGGAGGGTTTACAATGAGATGACGGTGCTTAGAGGTCTAATACCTACTTCAAAAGAAGCGACCATACTACCCCCCTATCCACTTCAACCCTGGATAGTGATTGGAAGTGTCAGATTTTCACAACAGTTAAATAGATGTAGTGTACTCACCTCTCCGATGGTGAACTCAAACTGCCTGGCTCTTATGATCATCTCCATTTGAAAAACATACCCCTTTGAGACGCAAGATTCAACAAGCTTCTCCAGCACAGGTTTCTTATACAGCCTAAAATACAGGGAAAGAATGTTATATTCCAGGATGTTTGATCTACCTTTGAGTTACCCAGGACTGGCTGGTTATGGAATAATCGTAATATTTGCAACATAAAGCTGATGTAAGGAAACACTCAGGGATGAATGGAAGCATCTGAGCACCAGTTCACAATCTGTAAATTGCGACCCACTCAAATTTCAGAAATAATTATATTTAATTTTTTTTCAATAGTGAGTGTTGGCACGTTTATTTTTCCTCGAAGCCGGGTAGTTCCGAATTTTGTTGGTTGTCCATCCTGGGTATCCAGACATGGCCAAATAAACAAGGAAATTTATTATGTCTTTCACGGCTATAACTATTAGTGAGCAACAAGTTTGTTTTTCATAATTTATGTTTAGAAAAACTAACAAAAGAAACAGACTTTGTGTAGAATTCGATCAAAGATTGAAAATAATTTCCTTTCCCAATCCAAGCAACACCATTCATATAATAGTTTTTATGTTCAACTAACAAATGAGGACTGACAAATTACAAGATAATTATGTTCTCTTTACAGGGATGCATGTATTATTATTTGTAATGCTAGCAACAATTTTTATTAGAAAATATAAAAATAAAGATATATGTAATATTAAACAAAACTATTATATCTGTGAAGTTTTGCATATGAAAAGAAAATTAAATCTTATAAATATTGGTGAGATACCAAATATGCATCTGAATTTAAAAGAGTTGTAGGGCAATGGAGTTGGGGAGATTGAGATGTAATGAGTTAAGTGGCAGCTCCAGGGGAATTATTAGGCCTCCGATGAAATGTGTGAGATCACCAAGTGTTTTGGTAAAACAACAATTGTGGACACAAAGATCACAACTACAATATAGTTACACGAGCACTCATCTAGGCCTGCTTAATATCTTTTTGATGGATGTGTGTGCCAAGGACTTCTGCTTGAATAAGGGTGCAATGCCTTTCTCTGGGAAAGAGGACAGACCTCAGACCTTCCAGCAGTGAGGTTGTGTCAAAACTCACGGACATGTGAACTACCTCGGAGAAGTAAAAGAAATAACACGAGTCTAAGAGGTGTCTTCACTGCTTGAATCGTACTCAATAAATGCAATTTGAGTTGTATTTTAAGAAAAAAAACTAGAGTACCATAAGCTCTTCAGCTGGTTGGAGTAGAATTGTTATATAATTAAATTATATGATCAAAAAACCAACATTGGTACCAAATATATGAGACAATCTTTTATGCTGTATTATTACACAGAGGTGCAGAATATGTTCAGAGATCCAATATTTCCCCCAAACGAAACATTTTCATAAAAAATTTCCCTGAAAACCATAGCACTCAAAATAAAAAATTGAAATGAATATTTTATAGAGGCTGAAGGGAATATGGATTATTACCTACATAGTTTGTAAAATTCAAATTTAAATCTATTTTTAATCATAGTTATTTTTATAGTACCTACCTTATAAAGAATTTAGTTGTCTCCCAAAAATGTCAACCTTCCCATTTCCTTGTATACATTACATATTGTTATTAATTGTTCATTGATACCAGTAGGCTTACCGGTACCAATATTTAATTTTACATCTTGAGAGAAAGAGGCAATGGAGTGACATTCCGAGAGGCCTTGGTTTAATTGTCGATTTTTATAGACTTTTCTTTTTTTGTAGACTTGCCACTACTGCAGGGTCTATCACTATCAATCACACTAGGGGAATTACTATCGCTATTTATGACTTGAGTTTTTCCTGATCACATAATTTACGTTTTACAAAACTTGCAATACTCCCTTGATTCTTACTTCTAAGTTTTCTTGGGGATGTTTATTAAATACATGATATCCGAGTTTATCACGTCTGCCACGCCATTAACAATAAGCAGAGTTGATATCTTATTTGCTCTTAGAAGTTGACATAATAAACATTTGTTTCACTAAACCATCTAATTTTTTATAAACATTTATCTATTGTACAATGTACAAACCTTAATAGGTCCACTAAAACAACAATTTCATGGCTACACAATTACCTCCACCGCCTGCCCTCTATAGCTACCAAACACCCAAGGTAGGGTAAGTGACTGATGTCTCATCACTCAATCACGCTATTAGCCAGGTTGAGCTATTAGATTTTTCCTTTGCCCCTTATCTCAACCTAACTTCTTACCTAGAACCCTGACCTATTATGTTAGCCCCTAGACACGCAACTCTCAGTGCTTACACCAGCACTGCCTCACTATGGCACATACCGATAGTGTCGAGTGTTGCGTGTCATCGACCTTAGTTTTTCATACAAATGAAACTACCCTATCAGAATCAAAATGTACTAAAAAGTCAACAAAATTGTTAGACATTTCCCTGCCCCAAATTTCCCCAGGACTGCTTTAATTTCCCCCGAACCTCATTCACGCGTTTGGACATATACTGCACCCCTCTTGAATTTTGTGACCTTGACCAAATTCACAATACTACCGTAAAAATTATGTTAATAAACCAACTGGTGTTCCAACATTTGCTACAAAATTCCAGGAAGAAGCCCTGCAACTTTACCGTATGCTGATATCACGATCATGTGACGTATTAAAGACATAAAAGTTTTCCTCGTGTTTTTAAAGAGAAATCCTCATGAAGTTAATATATAATGTTTGGCATGACAACTTCACATAAGAGTTGTTATTGGGAGAATTTGTAAACATCACATTTAGTAATATTAAGTGAGGTGTATTATGTACCAATCATACTGCGAGCAATGTCAACACATTTGGATAAGCACTTAATTTGAATAACTTGTTGATACACATATATGGTATAGTAGTGAATGATTTATATTTTTATAATTCATTCATCAGCGAAATTAAGTTGATTATATCCTCTTATTTCTGATAGTTGTGTTTACATAAACTCAGTAGCATTCCTTCGTTGTCTCTGTTCAGTGTAATTTTATAAATCAACGATAGTCAACATTAGATAATCATTATCAACTGTTTCCAGCTTGTGTCCGGGTCAGTTTAGTAAAATACCTCCATCTTCCTCTATCCAGCCACCACTCTTCCACCTTTAATTCCTTCCATTCTTAGGTGTTTTATATATTTATTTAAAGTATGACTTGTTTTATAGGTTAGTAATGTCAATTATGGAGTCTCCAAACAAAGTTTTTCAACCATTCACTGAAGTTATAGAGCATGGGTGAGATCCAAAGCAGCCAAAAGAAAGACATTAGCTTTTCTTTAATCATAGAGAAATAAAATTTGATATGCATTTAGACTGAATACATTTTATTGTGTATATTTATTAATGTATCTCCAAAATGGTTTTAAATATTTTTCTTGAAAAACTTTCTCAAAATTGCAATTTATTGAATTGAATATATTAATATCAGGCAGCTAAATGCAAGGAGAATATAAGTTAGCACCAGATGGAAAAATACATCTGAATGGTTGAGCTTACAATATCGCTTAGTAGGCCTACACAAGCCAGTGTTTTACATTCACAAAGCTATATGAAAGACAAACTGAAATGTTAAAAATCAGGTCACTTTTTTGTACTTTAAATAATAAATAAATCTTTAAGATCAACACCAATGTCTAGATAACGCCATCACTCCACTTATTTAAAATAATGTGTGTTTGTGGCTGTTTTGGTAAGCAAAATATAACTGCTGTGTGTAGGGCCTACTGGGTGACGTAAACAAGCATGTAATCAAATTCCTCCAAGTGGCGCTCGCTACCTTACCATTCTATTTACATTGAGGCAGACTAGGCTAGGAGACAAAGTTTATATATCATAGCCAACATTATGTATTACTTTAGGTCATCTCACTATCAGACTACCCAAATTCAGTGTTTTTTTTATAGTGTTGTCATGTTTGTTTTACTTGATTATTTGATCAAATCTACAGTCAGGTGGTCAAAGATTTTGATCCCTAATTAACTTTATTGCAACCCAAATCTTTCTTACTCTATAATCAAGCTGAATGAAGAATCAATATGATGTTTGTGCAACATACCCTAATTAACTTTACATTTTGTGAGCTAAAATATAGTAACCATCCAACTGCAGTTTGTGTCCCGTTTAGAACAATGTAAAGTTAATCTACTTGAATCCCACCTAAAACTGCCTGTAAGGTCAGAAGCTCCTGGTCGCAAAAGAAGTTGTGTCAAAAAGTTGGCACCCCTGCTCACCAACTTCCTCTTGAAGTCCCATCCATAGACTCCTCCATCACCGATGTATCGGGTCCCAGACACAACGTCAAAGTCATTTGACTTTTGCTTCTCAATGAACTGTGGAATGAATTTGGGCTGGAGAAAGAACAACATAATAATGATTAATTAGCAAACCTCCCATCATGGTAAAATATATTGTAGCATAACGCATAATAATGTGTGATTTTATATTACACAGAAGCTTTAAGCATCAAACTTCATATATTCCTTTTTATATATCACCACATCTTACTACCAGTTCAGGTTATGCACATATACAAGTACTTTAATGGGGTAGGGATGAGGAATGAAGCATTTTAAAGGTAATCCACCCACATTTGTGTGGAAGGAGTGAGAAACCACTTAGGAAAAACCACTCTCAGTAGTCCCCACTGGTATTTAAACCTCGATCTCCCCATATTCACCAGGCCAGTCGTCCTAAGAATAATACATTAGACCAGATATGTGCAAACTTACTTACAAAAGAAGGGCTAGTAAAAAAACTTAAAACATTGGCAGGCATTAATTTTATTCAAAATTCATCAAAAAATATGATAAACACATATACTAGAGTAATATGAATAAGTTTAAATACCTTGAGCATGTGTAACAATTATAAATACTTTAGTGGCTTGGTATGTTTTTAAGTGTGATATTAGTGAAAATGTAAATGAGCTTCCACAATATTTTTTTATAATGAGTTAAATGTGAGGAAGTGATTCTCAGGAGAGAAGACAGATGTTCATCAGTCAACAGTAAATCAGTTCTAATATCACTCGTCTTAAGTTTCATAGTTGAAAACAATATTTCACAATGCATATGAGACTCCAAACAATGCAACATATTTTGGGCATGATTTACCAAGTTTGGAGATGTTGATTTTGGCATGGTTTAATAAAAATAGTTTTGTTGTGTTTGAAAAAGCATGCATCACAACACAACACATACCGCAGACCAGATTGAGCACATTGGCATTAGACCAACGTTCATATATGACAGTGTAATGTAAGTGACGTGCAAGGGAGCCAGTCTGAGATGAGAGTCAGGTTAGGCTTTGAAAGAAAACAAACCTTTTTTATTTATTTAATCACACTTCCATTTTATGATCACCAGTACCTAGATTTTGATGACCTAAAACTGTTCAAAAAGTTATCTATAAAATGACCTGAATGTATGAACAAAAACTTGTAATAAAAGCACACGACTAAATCAAACATGTACTTAACAAAGCAATGAAAACAAAAAAATACATACAATGATAAGTCTTTAACAACTAAACAATTGCAAAATGATAAATATAATATTGATTTAGTTAAAAATCTGCTTCAGAAATAATAGCTAGCCTCCAAAAGCAACCCTCTCCAGCTTAGTTGCAGTCTCCCCATGATTGTGTATTTTACAACAATAGACTACAAGCAAATAGGATACAAAGTTCATGGTTTACATTATCTTCTCATTCTGATAACTGATTGATTAAAGAATGTATGTTTAAGCATTTATTCATTTATAAAATATCGATAGTAGACCTATTTCAAAATATTCTTATTCCACATGAATGTCTTAAAAACCCTCAAAAATGCCTAAAATGTCCAAAGAATGACCTGTAAAATAGGGTGCACATCTCTACAACAAGGGAACCATGAACAAAATTTAAGTGCATATGAGCATTGTCTGTAATAGATGACATGTCATTAAAATCCAGGCCCTGATGATCACTTTCATAGTTACATTGTCTGATTTTATATCTTTCTCAATAAGAAAAAGAATTATTTTTGAACATTAAAAAAAATGTGTAGCTATGAAAATGAAAAGAAGATGGAAGTGTGAAGAGTGTTTGCAAAAATGAAGAGTTAAGTTAATGTGTTTCTAACAAAAGCTAACATAACTCTAGTCATGATGGCTTTCTTCCCTAAACCTACATTACATTAATTTCAAGTGTTTACACATTGTTATTATACATTTCTTGGGCATTAGTCAATTATTCGTTTTTAAACTTCATAATAAAATATATTGCTATGCATATGCTTATTTATCCCTACTAGGTATTTTAAATAAATGTTGATAGTTTACGATATTTAAAAAAAAAATTTAAACAAAATGTGCCCAAAAGAAGACCCTCTCGATGAGCAATAAAGAATATAGCAACAAAGAAGAACCTCTAGATGGGTAATCAAGAATCTCCTTAAAAAAAACACAGTAAGCTAAACCCACAATTTTTAATAGAAAAAAAAGCACTGTCCTACCCAATAAAACCTAAACCAACCTTTTATTTGTTCACACATGGAAGATTAGGTTGGGATAGTTTTTATAGAAGATATGTTAACTAGGTATTATTTTTAAGAAAAATAATTGTAGAAAAATTTGTTCTAATATAGGTATTTTCATATTTTAAACTGCCCTTAATGTATCTTATTCCTTTAAATTTACTGTGTGGAATTTACAGGGTTATTGATATGTGTGAAAGATTTAGATCCAAAATAAAAGGTTTTTATTAGAAGTTTAGGGGTTTTACAATCCAAATTGCTTCACAAACACATTGATATGTTTATGTGGGTGGACCTATACATTAATTATGAGGTTGTGGCGTTTAAAAAAAGGCTAAACAACTTGAGTAGGCTACTGTGACATTTTATTTTCACATATTATTAATTGACAAACAATAATTATTATTATTCTCAATAGGTATTGATTTTTTTATCTTGGTGTATTGATTGTGAAGAGTAATGTTATCTAACAAACAAAACATGTTTTTTTTAGTAATAACAATACTATATCGCCATTTAATAATAATAATATTAGCACAGTGTCTTACTACCCGTTCGGGTTATACACTTTATGTACTAATTACACTAATGGATTAGGAATTGGGAAGGTTGAATTAGAGGAAGTGAACCCGCATTTGCGTGGAGGGAAAGTGGAAAACCATTTAGGAAAACCCAACCCCAGTTCACCCGACCGAGATTCGAACCTCGATCTCTCCATCCTCAGCAGTCGGTCTCAACACGACTAGCGCGTTAGCCAACTACGCCACCGAGGCGGGTCATTTGTGATTTATAATTGAGACTTTATCATTATTGCATTATACACTAACATGGTGAGATAAGTCTGCATCCATGATTATGATAAAGTTTCCTGTTGCGTGCTTTATGCCATGGATATATGCAGTTCCAAGACCAAGTTTTTTCTCTCTGGGTTTCAGGACTATCTTCTCGCTTCCGTAGATCTTCACAAGCTGTTTGCCAACTTCAAGGGTACCATCTGGACTGCCATCGTCAATCACAATAATTTCATAGTTATGGCCACTAAAAAAAAAAACATTATTCGACTTAATGAGACACATCAGCAGAGTTACAGCCCGATTAGATTTGAAGAAACACGTTTGACAACTATAAAATGTACAAAAACTGTTTTGGGTATAGAACGTTTATGGTTCCTTTTGAGAAAATATTTAAAAAAAAAAAATCTTACGTTGCAGTGGTTTTTTTTTATTCCATAAGAAACAAACAAGTATCGCCCATCAAAATATTTTGATTAGTTAGCTAACTAGGTAATTAATTAATTAAAATGACTATCAGAATACACACATGACAAATTTGCAAGAAATAACTATTCTCTAAATATGTTAATACATCCTAAATGGTATTTTAACTGAATTATAATAGACTTGGAAGGGTTGGGTTAAGCTTGTTTGATTGTTTTTGTCACAAACACATAAAAGAGTATGTTTATCTAATTATTATGAATAGGTGTTTTAGTGTATTAGTGTTTTTTAATATGGAAATTCTGTAGCTATATAAAGCTTTAGGTAATTGAGTTTTTGTAAGAGGGTTAAATAGAGCTATGTGTGAGAGTTTGACCAATCTTTTCTTTTTGTTATTTAGCAGTGTGTCTTACTAGCTGTTCAGTTTGCACGCAGATTAATGTTGGTTTACTAAAAGATCAACGATCTGTCTTGATAGAAATAATAGTCTTAGTATTTGAATAATTGCTTTTTTGTGTGTTTTATACAGGTGATCCAAAAGTCGCGCAGCCCTGTTTTTCTAAGGATATCTCACAGAAGAACATGTTATTTATATCTATGGCAACAATATAATGTTGTCGGGTGCTGCGCAGTCCGTGTGACCTTGAGACATACACTAGGTTTAGCCAGTTGAGTAACAGCATTTTAAAGTGTAAGATGAGACATAACAGTAGGTTTTGGAGCTCTGAAACTCTCACACTTTTTCCGTGAGGTTCCTTTACACAATCATAATATTAGAGTGTGGAGTTCAATTTCACGTCGCAGGATGGCAGGTCCTCTTTTCTTTAGATAAACTGTTAATGATGAACGTTAACTAGAGCAGTTTATTGCCATACTGGAGGAAACAGAACGTGATTGCTGGTTTCAGCAAGATGGAGTCACTGCACACAGCTAGTTCCACCATGACAATACTGGAGGAAACAGAACGTGATTGCTGGTTTCAGCAAGATGGAGTCACTGCACACAGCCAGTTCCACCATGACAATAATGGAGGAAACAGAACGTGATTGCTGGTTTCAGCAAGATAGAGTCACTGCACACAGCCAGTTCCACCATGACAATAATGGAGGAAACAGAACGTGATTGCTAGTTTCAACAAGATGGAGTCACTGCACACAGCCAGTTCCACCATGACAATAATGGAGGAAACAGAACGTGATTGCTGGTTTCAGCAAGATGGAGTCACTGCACACAGCCAGTTCCATCATGACAATAATGGAGGAAACAGAACGTGATTGCTTGTTTCAACAAGATGGAGTCACTGCACACAGCCAGTTCCATCATGACAATAATGGAGGAAACAGAACATGATTGCTGGTTTCAGCAAGATGGAGTCACTGCACACAGCCAGTTCCATCATGACAATAATGGCCGTAGTTTTTTGGTGATTGTGTGATTTCTAAAAGTTTGTGGCCACCTCGTTTCCCAGACCTAATGCCACCTGATTTTTTCCTTGGGGATACTTAAAACAGACAATGTATGCAAACAACCCTCGAACCTTGTCTGAACTGCAA
Source organism: Timema monikensis (assembly GCA_902151445.1). NCBI lineage: Eukaryota > Metazoa > Arthropoda > Insecta > Phasmatodea > Timematidae > Timema > Timema monikensis. Next base: position 32,819 of record CABFVZ010002585.1, on the reverse strand, counting down.
ACCAGCATTGAGAGTTTCATTGCAACCATGGCCCAGGCAATGATTGGTCCTGTGTCTAGAAATATGGTTAAACGAGTGAATTTGTATTACAGAGAAGTAGGATTACACTTTCAACACCTTCTGTGATTTCCTTATTGTTTATTGTTAGGTTTACATTAGATGTATATATTATATGGCACAAAATATAATGTTTTCTTTGGGTTGTATGACTTTTGTAATACACTGTACTATAGAGATCATACTTGTGACATACCAGAGGGAAATAATTATATCTTATGTAAACTTATTATTGGTTTTACTGTAAAAAAAATACCAATAATATGAGACTTAGCTGAAAAATAATCCCAAATCTACTAGCTATTTTTTGGTTATATAAACTGCGCACAGTTGTTTTACAAATATATCCCTGATAAACTATCACCAAATCCCGAGCTGGCTAGAACCGTAAATATAGTCGAGCTCCGGACGGAGGATTGAGGAGATTTCAGATTTCATCCAAATGAGTTAAGCAATTTAAAAAAAGAAAATCCGTAAGTATAAGGTGGACCACACTCGATTATTCTATGTCTCATAGCTATGAGATGAGGCCTCCCCCCCCCTCCCATCATGGAGATATGAATGACTCCTCCAATAAGATAATGGGAGCAAGCTTTTCTTGGCTTGCTTTCTAGTCCTTCCCCTCTCATTAGCTTATGGGGGTGGGCTGGGGGGTGGCGGTATGCCCCCAACATCTGTTGGCGTTAATTATAACTGACATGCGGCCGTCTATAAAATAAACTGAACCGGAACAATAGTCGTTTTACGAGCGAGCTCAAGAGGGCGCGGGAACTTCTACGAGTCGTCTGCGTCTTGGGACTTTAATCTTCAGCTTTAGGAAATTACTCTCGCTATTTTATTATACAAATCAGGAAGGGATTTCTCATTGAGAGAATATTATATATTATATGTGTTAATAAAACAATCTATGATAACGTGTAATTTATGATTAACAATGCAAACATTTATATTAGTTAGGTGATAGTAATGTTTAGGTAAAGTAAAAAAAACATTTGAAAATATAATACTATATTTTCCCGAAAACTAACACTTTATAGTCAACACTGGATCCTTGGAATTAGAGGTGCCTGCAAAGGGGGGGGGGCAGATGGGCTAACTGCCCCCCCTCCCTCCTGAGATTCTGAGGTTGTATAAATATTTGAAGTAGGTTAATCCCTCCCAACAATGTTCTTAACTAGCGCTCAAACAGTGCCCTCAGCCAACAAAGAGTTATAGAATATATCTAATAAGCTAATTACTAGCGACCGCCACCAGGTCACCTGTTGACTTTAGGGTTGAGAGTTTGGCGCATGCGCGAGCAATTCCAACAGCATTCACTAATCAAATCCTCAAGTTCAGTTGTGCACACACGAATTTGAATACATTTGAAAGATTTTTCTTTGACCCTGATATATAGGAAAAAGCATAACCAGATGAGTGTATAGTGGAAATTTCCATTAGTCTGACACTATATAATTGAAACATGATTCATAGTACTAATAAATTACCCAGTTGAGTGTAGAAGACATTTCCCCTTAACCATCACAATATAATAACACGTAGATTCCCGGAACTAAGAAATCTCCGATGAGTCTCAATAAAATATTTCTCTTAATCTTATATAATATAGACAAACATTGATTCATAAGATGAAAAATACTAAAGACGAGTGTCTCGTTTAAATATCTCCTAAATTGAAACAAAATAGATCATTTCTGATTCCCAATACTAAAATCAACAAATGAACGTAAATAACACATTTACTATAAACTGATAAAATATAGATCAACCCTGCAACCTGAGTCGAAAAATAACCACAGGTGTCTCAGAAAGACATTTCCCCTAAACTACAACTAAAACAATATATCAGAGTATGAGACTTTTTCTATGTATATATAATGTGATGGACTGAACCAAATCTCACTAACAAGACGAATAAATGTACTTTAGTTTACATTATCATTACATCAGCGAAGGAAGGGCCCTGTTATTGGTATACCGAATATGACATAGTGATACGTACATCACTACCATGGCTAAATTGTCCTGATGGTTGTCGTTATCAGCTGATTAATGAAATATTATTGTCATTCCCTGAATCCAGAATGTGACTGACCAAACAATAATAATTATATTATATCTAAGGGGAAGAACTGTTTTTGTAGCTATACAATAAGCTGATTACCGAAGCAAGCACTGGTACAGATATTTGACGCCCATAGTTCTAATCCTATATCTAAATATTTTACTTTACCTCTGGTATTGTTGGATGGTCATTTTTTTTTTTATTCAAGTCATATATTCTATACTACCGGCTTGCTAGGCCTTCATATGCTTTATAATCTAACTTAAGTCTAGTACTGGTACAGCATCCAGTCCCCGGGCATTAATTTATCACTGTAGAAGTGTAAACTCACATTTCACCACTGATACATTTTTCGTCCATGCAAGGAATTGAATCCGGGACTCTTATCTCAGTAGGCAGACCTGCTACCAACTGGGAAAAAGGGTTGGACCTATATCATATTCTAATTTTCAAATTTATCTTGTACTTTGATTAAGTAAATATCTAGTGATGAGGAATGGCACTGTCTACAAAAGCTTAAAAGGAGACTACAACGCAAAGTTGTCAGATTATTAGGCGGGTGATAGTCAATGTATTACTAAGACTCCAAACTATTATATTTTACTGTTACACTTACAGTTAAATTCGTACATAAAATCTAAATAATACTCTCTGTATGCTATTTAGTTAAAGAGACAAATTTATTAATTAACTTTACGCATTTCTTGCTACATAAAAATATATAAAATCTCAGTATTATTTGAGAACTATATTTATTTTTAACTTACATATATTTTAATTAAGATCAGAGTAGTTACGAGAGTCCTAAAAAATGTAGGTTAATTGTTCTCGTGAGACATTTAACAGGAGTGAGAAGCTTGAAATTTTACCCTATAAAATATATTCCTGAAATAATTTACGCTCATTTAATGAGGGTACAAAGAAAACACGAATTGGAGCCAAGACGCGTCTGGGAAATTGCCTGGCAGAAAATAAAACTGGCTTTTTATTTATATTTTAAAATGTGAACTATTTTACGGAAGGATGGGATACCTTAAAACGTAGTAATAAAAAACAGGAAAATTGTAACTAAATAACGGTTACTAACGTTTAGAATTTTAATCATGAAACACGACTATTAACGTGAGGATTTCCTCCCTCCCCCCCCTTAAAGAAAGGATTTCATAAAAAATTAACTCAGTTTCAAATAATGGGGTTGAGCTTCACCTACCTTATATTTTCCATTTTTGTGTTTTACTACCTGTCCGGGCTATTAATATATTTAAAGATTAGGGGATTGGAACATATAATTTGAGGGAATGCACTCACATTTATGTGGAGGGACATTGGGAGCCCATTTTAGAGAAATTTTCATGTACACTTGGCTAGAATTCAAACCATGGTTTCATCACCACCAACAAACCATACAATACGAGTCTACTCCTTTGTACACTTGCAAACTACCTAGGGTTTTGTTTAATAATTACTTAAAAATTAAACCAATTTATTTTTAACGACTTTATCTAATTGGTACGGTTGAGAAGTTTTTTTTTGCGCACTGTGCCTTATTAATTAATACCGTTAAAGTGAATACGTATTTGCATTGAAGGGGAGAGGGGAATTATTTGGGAAAATCACCATGGTACACCCTGTCAGAGGTTTTACCTCCTAATCATTGGCAAAGCAGACATTACGATACTGACGCCTTTGTACATGTATCTATCCGTGTGGGTCACAACTGTTTTAAGTGCCTATCAAACCAGGGCGTGCTGAAGTAAGCATGTGTTTGCTTCGGAAGGTCAATTAATAGTCTAAGGCACTATACTCGAAACAGATTGTACTGCTGATGACGAGAAAATCGGGGTTTGAATCTCGATTGAATTTTCTGAGAGTGTATTTTTTCTACATTTTCCTCTACCCTTCTTCAGTGTAAATATGGGTACATTTACTCTAAATGATACCTTTTTAACACCTAATAATTGAGTTAATTGATATGAGACATCCAAATGGTCAGTATGACGTAACAAAAATAAAGTGCACTTACTGAAAAATACAGCTACACAACTAATAATAATACTCAGAACCGCATCTTACTACTCGTTTAGGTTAAACGCTCGAAACTAATATATCTGACTGCTGTGTAGGTGTTTTTGTTGAGGAGCTTCCCGGACTAGTAAGGTGTGATTCCCTCAGCTGAGTCTTTATCGTACACCTGAATAACCTAAAGTGCTATTTTTTTAGAATGCGCTCAATGAATTCAGAGATCCAACTTTATTTGAAAATGTACGTAACATGAACAACATAACCCACGCATCCTATTAATCAGTAAGCAAAGAGTTGATACTCTCATTAGAGGATGACCCAGTCTGGAGATATACTTTATAAAATGATACTTAACGTCGCCCTTCTTATCCTCTCCCCCATTGGCTCGTCCACAGGAAATGCATGTTGGATGATATTGAATATAGAATCAGAATATATCAATCGGTAGAAAGTTTGGACTTCATTTAAGAATTTTTTTTAATGCAGGTTACACCAAATCAACCAAATTGTAAGGTATCTCTTGGACAATACTGTGAAGGACTTTCATTTTCTTCAATCCAACAATTCACATGAATGTATGTTCTATAGAGACTATTTGAGAGATAAGACAAATGAGTGGTCACTTACAAACTTCAAATATATACAAGCCTTTATTGAACACAGAACAACTTAACAGTGTATACGACATTAGGATGTAATCGACAATTTATTAAAAGGGGGCAGAAGAGCATGTGACATTTAAATTTCCTTTTAATATTTCTAATTACCAAATTTCAGTGTGTAACATTTCGAATCAAAGTTTCACATCAAAATTACTGAAAGAATTACCTATTATATTATGTAAAAAGTGTACAATGTTGTAAAATACATAAACTGAATATTTAAATAGAACTCTAAGAGAGCTCAGAAGTAGCAATGTGCTCATTCGCCATATTGTTCTCAGGAAATTTCCGATAATCTCTACCTGTTATTCCGAGTCTCTAGAGCTGACAAGGTAAACGCCTGCCTGAAAAGTTTCTACATCTGCCCAGAAGTTGTGAAACTTTCCCTGTCAACCAAAATGCGCATCTGCTCACGCTAAGACGAAAACTAAACATTTTTGTCGGTATATTGCTGAAACTCGGTAATGGATTCTTCGCAGGTTACGATGGCAGGATGTTTTGGATAACTTCTAGATATTGGTCGTGGTCAAGAATATCCAGGAATTAGTCTAATTAATTTATCGCGATATGCTTCATCTGCAAAACAAACCTCTTTCGTGGTTCCAGAAGCAAGCTATTTCAGATCCAAAAATGAATCGGTGGATAAAATTAACGATTATGTTTTAGATCAGCTGTTTGAAGTGCCATTCATCACTTACATATATATAGGCAATACCTAGTCTAAGTTTCTAATTACCTTAATTCATTCGGTTTACCCATACATATTTTTCAATTAAAATTTGAGCACCAATCATTTTGATGCGTAATTTGAACACACCTAAATTTTGTAATGAGACCCGCTTACAGGTAAACAGTCTGCAAAACTTTATCCCAGAGGTAACTGTCATGACTGGTTGCACTAGGGGAAATGGGGTGTGATACCAAGAAGATCTATGAGTCCGTCAGACCGGCTCTTCCAGTTCAAATGCAAGCAATTTCCAATCAATATTTGCTATTCCATAGCCATCAACACAGCCTAAGCCCTGAAGGTGGCAGGTTTCGATCTCCACGAAAAGTGTTTATCACAAGGACAAATATTCGTGGCGTGTTACCGTGATAGGTCCATCAGCAATCTTTGTCTGTTCAATGCTGATGATAAAACCACTAATAATATTTATAAAGAGTCCTTGCCTTAAGTGTTGTTACTTTATTTTCTCAAATTAATACACATATTGTGTATGTCTAATATTAAAACAGAAATAATTACATTACATTGAATTTTTTTGATTCTGTAGATACATCTTTTATAGACTCCAAAGTTTTCTTCGTGGTAATTTATATATAGTAACTTCCTTGATTTATTCTCTGTACGGGAAACTAAAATTTCTGGGAATATACATTTATTGTTTTAACGAACGTATTTTTCACACTGACATTAAAGCCGGAGAAGCTGTGGGCAATACTTAGTAACGTATAGTATTTTTTTATCACCCCATTTTACTACCTGATTGGAAAATACGCATATTTACTAATCCCACTGTTAGGGGATCAGGAAAGTTAAATGAATAGGAAATGAATATACATCTGCTTGGATAACGATTGATAAACCGTTTATGGGAAAAGTACTCTTTTTTTTGTTCTTTCCAATGGGATTCGAACCTTCATTTTCACGTCATAGATACTCTAGCTGATTGTGAGAGTGACAACTTAGAGTATGCGACAACCAGCATATATAACGTTAAATAATTATATGCATTACTAATTTATGTTGATATTTTTAACATAATGACAGCCAGATTGATGAAAATTAAAACTAGTTTTATTTATGAATGGATGTAGAGTAAATGTAGATCAATTCACTGCTAATCCAGAAATCATTAATACAGATAGATTTAGTGTTTTTAGACTCAGACTAATGAAATCGACTACAATAACTACCATACTTTGGCTTTACATTCAAACATTCACTACTCAATTTATAGCCAAAGGGTTGTTTCAAAATACAATCCTGTTTTATTTATTTTTAAAAAAATATTTAAGGCTCTCATAAACATAAGTTTAAAACAGAATTTAAAAAATAATTCAATTAAGTTTTCTGATGATGTTTATATGTTTGGTTTATATGTTACCTTTTTTTAAAAATATATGGTTTTACTCATCAGATTAAAAACAAATTTATCAAGTCAGTTTTTAATAAAGACTGTTTCTAAAAAGTTAGAATATTTACTTGTTTCACTAAATAACCACAAAAGCTATTTTGTGAAAAAAATTAAATATTAAAACATTTTAAAAAGAGAGTGTATTAAAAAAATTACTTGATGAATTTGTTTTTATCTGATTAGTAAAACCATATTTATTTAAGGTTGTAAATGAACAATTTTATATTAGCACTAGATAGCTGTTGCCCGCGGCTTTGCTCGCGTGGAAGTTGATTATATACAAATACGAAAATATACATATGTATTTACAGATTAATTTAAAATATTACGTTACGTTGATGACCATAACTTGACCTCAGATCGAAAATAATGCAAGTCCGATACAAACTTTCACCCCCTTTTTCATCCCTTATTAAATAAAATTTCCAAAATTCCTGAAACATGTATTTATTTGTTTCACGTCAATAACCAAAATACAAAATTTTGTTTATGTAACTTTCAAAATGACGGACTTTCATACATATTATCATCCCCTATTTTGACCCCTTTGGGGTGGAATTTTCTAAAATTCTTTCTTAGTGGGTGCCTACATAACAAAATGAATATACAGTCCGAATTTCATGCTTGTAGCCTTGATAGTTTGTGCTCGGCGATGATGAATCAGTCAGTCAGTCAGTCAATCAGGTCATGTTATTTTATAAGTATAGATTAATATCTTGTGTGAAAGTGAATAATTAATGGTTTCACGCTGATGACTGCAATAGCTCTTGGTTCTAATTTAACCACCGGTGTGAGTGTTTTTTTGGACAAATAAATAGGTTTGTTTACTGTAAACTTCTAAACAAAAATGATCACAAAGGAAATGTATAAAGTTTATTTTTACAGATAGGTAATTTTGTATTAATTTTGATAAATTAATTGAATTATTGATTAAATTATTTAAAAAAAACCTTTGTCATAATTTTTATAAGCTTCTGTAGCTATAAACAATTGTGTCGACTTAAAACTTTGGTAATATTCTATTTAAATTTATTATTATTATTGATATTTAAATTGAAAGCAAGAGAAAAATTATTTATCTTGCATCTAGTTCACTTTCGAAAACTGTTTAACCCGCTTCGGTGGCCACATGGTCTAAGGCACTACTCTAGAAGTAGACTAGGCTGCTGATGACGGAGAGATAGAATTTCGAAACTTGGATGGGTTTACTGAGGGTGATTTCACAAAATTGTTTTTGAATATCCCTCCATGCAAATGTGGGTACACTTCCTAACAATATATCCTTCCTCATCCCTAAAACTATTAAAGTAATTAGTACATAAGCGTGTAACCTGAACAGGTAGTAAGATGCAGTGATAGAAAAAACATTAATAATGTTGTTCTGTGAATCGTAAACATCGCTTCCTCCATGTTATTATTTTACTATAATTATAGCCTTTCTATTTTGATTTGAAGTTGATATTTTACCTTGGAAATGGAGTTAGACATAAAACAAATTAATACTATTGTAAACAGCCCATCACACCCTAACCCTAGCCCTAACCAGAGTGAACTGAGATAGTGGAGTACATAAATTACATTTGTAATTGTGTGTGACGCTGTCTAAAGATATTACCTTGCTCAGGGATTGTCGGTAGTCACAATCTTATAACCCTGGGAGCACCAGGTATAATTGGACCTATAGAAGTGGATGGTAACACAAGTACACAAAATACCAGGGACTAGTAAATTAAATAAACACCAAGTGAAATCATCTTATGGAACATAGACTATTAGATAGTCGCAACTCAAGACGGTAAAATGAGACACAACAAAACAGTAAAATGCAGTGGACAAAACAATGGAATACACCCATTTTAAAACTAAACAATCGTTCAAATACATTCAATTATGTTGGAATAAAAACACAAATTTGGTTGTTTAAAAAGGATTAAGATTAATTCCAAGTGAATAGTAAATATTATTTCCCCCTGTACACCAATTATTGACCATACATCATCATTCCTAATCCTATACCTTCTGATGACAGATAGCATGCCCCTCAAAAATTTTATTCCCATGGCTTAACCGATACAATTTACCAATAAACATTAAAAGTGTCAACTCTAATAAAAATGGACAATATACTTCCATTCTATAAATTAACTTACAACTAGATACATCAGATTAATAGAATAATTTGGACTCCAAGATATAATAAAGTTTCAACAGTGATTTGAATAAAATGTTAACGAATAATATTATAATCAAATATATTCATGTCAAATTATAACAATTTGTATACTATCTGACCGCAACACTTCTTTTGTGGAGCGACAGCTATGAAGATCGTTTACCCCAAATATTGATTTGAACAAGGGGGTTGGTGGCGTCTGGTACCTCGCGTGTTCTTGACTCATATAGGTCTGATTTCTAGAGGTCTAGTCCTAATTCTAGGTCGCTGCTAACATTTAATCACCATCTTGTTGACGATAGATGTCGCGTCGGTTGGAGTAGAAAGGAGGGCCGACGTTGCGTAAGACAGACTGAGAAGGTAATTTTGGCAGACAATTCTTATTTTGTGTATCTCTGCCACAAGTTTGGAATGACAGGTGTTGTGACTTGGTTCTGTTTGAGCCTTTCGCCACTTGGGGATTCTCGCAAAGCATCACTCACGTTACAGGGGTGGCAAAGACGTTGATCTTGATAGAATTACCTCCCCTAAAGGGCGTCCAATACGTTGGCAATGAGAGACCTTTCACTATCGTGTCTAATTATTACAGGGCATTAACTAGTTATATATAGTACCTATTATAATAGTATATAGCCTATATAATATTTGTAGAAAATAGCTGCCCCCAAACTCTCAAGTAATGCCTCTTAGCTCTACTTCTAAACCCAATTTCGACTAATAAAAATAGTTTTACATTATACATTCTTTATTGTTTCCAGCCTGTGGTCAATTTTTTATTCAAGCCATATATTCTCCACTACCGGCTAGGCCTATCATAGTTACATATTTCTTATAATCTAATTTAAGACTAGTACAGGCACAACATCCAGTCCCCAGCCGTTAATCAATCACTGTGAAAGGGTAAACCAACATTTCACCCTTGATAAATGTTTTGGCTATATCAGGAATTGAACTCTAGACCCTTAGCTCAGTACACAGACACTACCGACTGAGCTAAGGTGTTGGATAAGTAGTTTTACTAAAATTTAAAAATAACATAACCTTTCAGTTTTTCATCTTGTAGTGATTCCCAGTGTTTGAGAGGTCGGGGTTCCAATCATATCTGCTGTGATAAGATTAATTGTTTTCCTAAAATTGTTTTTCACTTTCCCTCCACGCAATTGCGGATACACTTTCTATAAACTCTATACTGAGAGGCCTGGATTCACCAATGATTTCAGTGTGAAGAACTTAATTCCAAATTCAGTTCTTATTTATTTAAAATTTCTAATGTAAATGGCAGAAAATATAAATACGGTTTTACAAATATATTTTCTTATAAGATAGCAATTAAATTATAGTTGGCATATTTCTTGCTGCTTTTTAAAAAAATCTTATATTATAAAGTATTTATCTATATGATTTGTTCAAAACCATCTTTCTAATAGTAGGAAAGTTACAGAATCTAATATGGCATGTTAAAAATATACTTAACACCATATATAGTGACGAGGTGTCTCAGGATTTAGTTTCTTTTTAAATGACCATGACGATTTGGATTAAAATTGGTACATTGGGAGTGTTTTATGTGCCAAATGGCCCTGAACACTTGGTTTTGGATAAAAATTCGATAAAGGTTCATCAACTGGAAAATTAGAATTATTTTGAAAATGGCTATTGATGATTTTGCCTAAAATATATATCTGTGGAGTGTGTGACATGAACATGACAAATAAAGATGTATTCTTTATTTAAAGGGAAAATTTGGTTATGGGTTATTTACTGAAACATCCTTTTTTCTTTGAAAATAAAAAAAATACTTTTGCGATGTATTAAAATTAGTATTTGTTAAGTTGATTATATTATAAATAGTTATATATAGATTTGTTTTTCTAAAAAAAAATCATAGTTTTGTAACGTCCCTATTTATTTGGGTGCCCGGTAGCCAACCCTAACTATTACACTACCGGAATACCCTAGGGGGTTACATGGGCAGGATGGAGCCCGAGCGGTAGGGGTTGGGATTGATGGTCGGTGGGGAATGAGGCTAGCAAGTTTATCCCAAATATATGTTTATTTCTCCAAACAGTTACTACGCTACTACATCGATATTATGAAATTCCCCATAACGAAAGAACACTCGCGATAACGGGACCCGTGACACTACTTAGGGACCCGGGATCGACTCTCTGGCTGGGGTGAACCCACCAGACCACATGTTAACTCGTTCAGTTTCACTCAATGAGCCGACTACACATCCTTACAGCATCGCTGCCAACCAACAACCACGTGTGTTCTTCTCACACACATCACAAGTCGATCCCAGTTCTCACGAGTCCAAGGTCCATTCATCACCAGTATTCGCTCGTCAACAGGATGAAGCTATATGAGCTAGAGGCTGTTCTCAACAGGAAGGCAACCCAATACCTTTGACTACCAATGAAATGTATCAGCGTGGGCTAACTTCCTGCCAGAACAAACCTTACATTATTATGCTCTTACATTACACCCCCCCCCCCCCTGAAAAATAATTTGAACATTTATGAGACACTTATTTGTCCTAGGTGGTGACTACCCTTAACACTAGTTATTAGATAAGTCTGGCAGGGTAACTACAATAGACTGTGCCTGTATAGGTATGGAGGGTACAATGGTAGGAGCAGGCCTACTAAAACATTTAACTAATGACCCTTTAAAATTAACGACTACTACAGCTACAATAATAACCAATACACAGATGTGATAGTTGAGCGTAAGATTATAGACAAAGGTTTAGGACTTTCCTTTAGGTTATGGGCCCTAATTTTCTCTACTACTTGATAAAAATCAACTGGATTAATCGATGCTTAACAAAGGTATCAATCTCGTTCACTAGTTCCCTGGGAAAATTAACATTTTTAGGAATATTTAAATATGATTCGAAACTTAAGTTTTCTAGATTTGGAATATACATCAAGGGCAAATTGTTTTGAAAATACAATGTACCATGAACTGAAGCTAATACTTTGAAATCACTGCTACTCATGTCACAGTTACTAGCATTTGACATACATTCACATACCCTAAGCAATAAATTTTTTAAATCAATGTGAGAGTTAATTACATGTATAGACCTTAGTAGTCCATCTACACTTTTGCTGAGCTCACTATAAATAACATTGAAATAAGAGATATTCCTTAGCAAGTTGTTGGATGAATTTTGAATGGTTGGTAACTCTATATTCTAAATTTTTCATTACTAAAATATGCCTATTCTTATTAGAAACAACATCATCAACATCTTGGTCCAAATATTCAAGTTTTTGATTAATTTCATACGAATCATCAGAATCTAAAGTGCCAAAACAGTTTTGAGAATTTTACCTCCAAATTCAATCCAAGCCCCTTTGGTTTTTTTAGGTTTATTCGGTAACAAGTCTGTAAAACTGTTTATTTCTTGTTGATACAGTTTATAGGTTTCAGTTACTTGCTCAGTAGCGGTTTTCCAGTTTTGATACCATGAAGAATTATTTTCTATCAACTCATCTGGCAACTCAACACTAATTATAGAAGTTACTATATTGAACAGTTTATTGTTTTCTAAATTTAATTTCATTAAATCGAAATCTACCACTACTGTAAAACTGTTATCAGATAAGATGAGGTTTCCTGTCCTTTCAAACAGGACTCCACTCGGTAATTTACTATTTTTGTCGCTTCACTTAACACATTGGAAAACACACAAAAATAAAACACTAAAGCAACCATTTTAATGGCGCTTTCTGAGGTTATATGAATGAGAGGGGTACTCTGATGACGTTGGGGGATGGTTGACCTTCTTCCTCCTGGCAGGCTGGTTCTCCAGCGTGACTGGACGGGGTTGACCGGCATCGAACCTCGAACCGCTGCTAGGGCCACCACGTGACTTACTGGCGTCCTCGGGAACCAGTGGCGTCTTCCACGGACGACCTCTCGGCCGCATCCTCCGTGTCACTGTTACAAGGTACAGGGAAGAACTTACCCAAATATGGCTTAACCCTATTTGTGTGAACAATAACAGTGCGAAAAGGCAGCTGTACCTTAATTGTTACCGGTGACAACACTTCTAACACTAAATATGGTCCTTTATACTGGAGTTGGAATTTCTTTATTTAACCACATTTTAGAACTGGATTAGAGAGATACACTAAGTCCCCAACTCTGTATTTGGGTACAACACTCTTCTTGTTATACTGAGCCGCCTGTTGTTGGAACACTAGGTGATTTCTCTTCTTGACAATTTTCCACACACCTTGCAGTTTCTCAGCATGGTCACTCACGTGTTCGTTTGAGTTCAGCGGAAGCGTCACTGAATCAAACGGAGTCATCATTGGTCACCCATAAACAATTTCATATGGAGTCATTTTTGTGCTGGAATGTGGCTTTATATTATAAGCGGCAACGACATAAGGTAAAAATACATCCCAATTGTCATGTCGGCTATTCACAAAGTGACTCAGCATTTTAGAAATAGTTTGGTGTACTCGTTCAACACGGCCATTTCCCTCCGGATGTGCTCGGGTTGTTCTTAAGTTTAGTGACATTGAGCAACTTGCACACTTGCACCATTAGTTCTGACATGAAGTTCGAACCCTGGTCACTGATAATAAATAAGGGTGTCCCGAACTTCAACACCCACTGAAAAATAAACGCCCTCACTATGGTCTCTGCACTCTGATCCGGTATAGATATCATCACCAAATACCTAGAAAAATGGTCAATCATCGTTAAAATATACTTGTGGTTGGCTTTGGTTTTTGGTAAGGGACCGACTATATCTAAACCTATCCGTTCAAACGGAGTGCTCGTTTCGGGTAGTTTCTTGTAGTGGTGCTTTTGTTTTCCCATATTTGTTTCTCTGGTTGCATGAGACGCATCGTTGAACGTAGTTATCTACATCGTGACGTTGATTCGGCCACCAGTACTTCCGTGCCACCCTGGAGTTCGTCATTCTCTTACCGCTGTGAATAGCTAAAACTGAGTCATGACATTCTTTTAACACATCGTCACGTTTTGACTCAGGTATCACAATTCACTTTCCATACTTTGTTTCTCGAAAAAGTAAACCATTAACCTCCTGGAAACTTGGGTTGTTCCTCCAATTTTGACAATCGGCATCTTGTAATTGTTGCTCTATCAGGTCCTTTTGGGTACTGAGTTCGATGCTTCTTATTTTCCTACTTAGTCCATCAGCATTTCCATGAAATTTTCCTAGTCGATGACACACCGTGTATACGTATTCACTAAGACGTAATCTCCATCTCATTAAACGACCACTAGGGTCTTTTAGACCTAATAACAACTTAAGAGCGGCATGGTCAGTAATTACTGTGAATGGTTTACCCAATAGGTAGCAACGGAATTTATTAACACTCCACGAGACTCCTAGAAGTTCTTTTTCCGTGGTGCTATAATTAATTTTTGCTTGGTTCAGTTGGCGGGATGCGAAAGCAACAGGGTGTTCCTTACCCTCAACCTCTTGGGATAACACACAGCCCAGTGCATAGTTGCTAGCATCTCTAGACAATATAAATGGATTTTCAAAATCAGGGAAAATTAATACTGGAGACGAAGTCAATGCAGTTTTTAAAGCTTCCATAGCGTCACTGCAGTCTGGAGTCAACTCTAACTTGGCTCCCTTTTTTAGCAGCTTGGTTAGGGGCTGCGCTTTCCTGGCATAATTTTCAATGAACCTACGATAAAAGTTTGACAACCCTAAAAATGATTGAAGTTCCTTGACATTTTTTGGAATGGGGTAATTTTGGACGGCTTCGACTAACTTAGGATCACATTTTAATCCTTCATGACTTATATAATGACCTAGGTAATGTACCTGAGAGGCCGCGAAGTGGCATTTATCGATATTTAAGGATAAATTGGCCTGGTACAACCGATTCAAAACTGCCTTCAGTCTTTCAGCATGTTCTACCATGTCCTTGCTAAATATTATTATGTCATCCAGGTAAACTAGTGTTTGGGTAGGTGTTAACCCATACAATATACCATCCATCAGTCCTTGGAACGTAGCCGGGGCATTTCTGAGACCAAAAGGCATTCTAACACATTTGTTCACCCCTGTTGTAGTTATAAAAGACTTTTTGCTTGGTCGTCGGGATGGACACATAGTTGTGTATAGCCACTAGTCATGTCCAGGCACGAAAAGACTTTACACTTAGACATGTTTTCAATCGTTTCCACTAAATTAGGTAGGGGATGAAGGTCTGCATTTAAACGTCTATAGTCAACACAAAATCGAAACTCTGGCTGTCCTGTTGTAGACTTCTTGTTTACAATCACTATAGGAGAGCTCCATGGTGGATCATGTATTTCCCTGGGTTTGATAAATCCGGCCTTTAACTGGCTCTCAGCCATGTTTTGAACTAGGGCTCTTTGGTGATAAGGTACTCTGTATGGTTTCTGAGATATAGGCTTCGCATCTCCGGTATGTATTTGATGGTGTACTAATTGGGTAGCAGGTAAATTATCTTTTTCCCTAAATATTTCCTTAAACTCTCGTAAGATAGGCTTCAAAATGTTATCTTCCCCTGACAAGTGATCTAGTTTTTGATTCAGTGCAGCTTCGAATGTAGGGGTTGTAGTCTCCTTAACCTCGCAAGCTCGTACAACTTTATTTCGACCCTTACCCTGAGGTAATACAAGGTCCGTGGCATACAAACTTTCAATTGAGTTTTTTCCACAACAGATGACGTCATCTTTATTTACTTAACAAACGCTAGCAATTACCACCCCTCGTGGCATTTGGACAGCCACAGGGCTCATATTGACAACACTTATAGGAACTCTGACCTTGTTCCCCGCCTTTATGGCAACACTAACACTTCTAGCCACATAACAGTGTTTATCTTCCAGTGTATCGCTTTGTATAACTGGTTCTACTAAAAGTAACTTTTCGTCAACGACTTCTGGGAGCTTAACTTCAGCTTGAATTATCTTTCTTGCGCCCGGGGGCATTTCTTCAGCATGCATTAAACGTACTAGAACCGGAACCATTTCCACAGCGCAGGATGAGGTAGCTAATCTCATATTTACTACTGCATTAGTTCGTTGGGGCCTTGTTTCGGCTCTTGTTCCTAAATCATAAGATTTATGACGAAGG
>CABFVZ010002585.1:0-16238 GCA_902151445.1 Timema monikensis | reverse complement strand
CAAGTTTTAGCTAAATGACCGTATCTCCTACATTTGTGACATTTAAACTCAACGTAGCTCGTGAAAACACGTTTTTCAGTTCGTCTGTCTTCAACTGGTCGACGGTCCACTTCTACTATGTCTACTGCTGATTCTATTGCGTCTTGGAACGATTTAGGTTTGGAAAGCTGTGTCAGTCTACCCAATTCCCCGGACAAGCCATTTAGAAAAGCATCTAACGCTCTCTGGTCCACCTCAAACTTTATTGCAGCATTGCCCTCTTCACTCTCCCCTAAATCATATGTATTGACGTTGATTTTTCTTATTCTATCCGCGAATTGCTCTATAGTTTCATACGAACGTAACTTGCTTCGGGTCAACTGTTCTCGGTAATACCTAGTAGTATTCTTCTTCTTAAAGCGCTTTACCAGCTCTTGTTTCAGGGATTCATAAGTCGTAGCTTCCTTACATTCACTATGCGACAAGGTAAAATCCTGTGCTTCATCTGAAACCCGTAATTTGGCTACTGCTAATTTTTCACTATCAGTCCACCCACATAGTTCTGCTGACTGCTCTAACTTTGCGAAAAAGGTATACACACTATCCTCTGCTCTACCTTGAAATACTGGTATACTAGGAATAAGAGAAAAATTCTTAACATACATGGTGGCTGTTATGGATTCGTTTCCCTGACTCGTATTAGCAGCATGGTTGGTACGTTCTTGCCTTAAATTTTCGTTTTCTGCTTTTAAATCATGAATTTGTGTCATTAAAAGATCTATGGCTGTTTTCAAGTCGACATCTCGTCCATCTAATCTTACTGGAGGGGTAGCCATGATAACAATTTTGCAATTGACTAGTTTAAATTTTGGAATTATTTGTCCGAATATAACAATGAAACTTCAGAATTTTAAATATATCCTAAATAATTATTGAACACACAAAATAGGCTAGACCATATCAAAGCAGTACAATTCCCTACCTTAGTGTTGATGTTGTGGTGGGTGACGTTGATGACGTCACTACTGACAGTTCCAGCTGGTTGAGATTGCTGACTTATCTTCTTCCTCAATGATGATTACTTCTCTCCTGACAACAGCTGATATACGCGCACCTGCGTTATCACTCGTTCGTGCCTCGCGGTACAAGATTTTATCGCTCATATCATATTTCTTCCACGCATAGCATAATCAAGCTAGTAGCACACGTAACTTTTAACCAACTAATATTGACATCAATTTAAGAATGTTTTACTTATGTCCTGCATGTTATCACTTGACATCACTTAATTCATTTTGGTATCACTCGAAAAGTCCCGATTCTCACACTTTTCATCACTTTATACTTGCAAAGTCCCGATCCTCACTTCTGACGCCAATTTGTAACGTCCCTATTTATTTGGGTGCCCGGTAGCCAACCCTAACTACTACAATACCACAACACCCTAGGAGGTTACATGGGCAGGATGGACCCCAAGCGGTAGGGGTTGGGATTGATGGTCGGTGGGGAATGAGGCTAGCAAGTTTATCCCAACTATATGTTTATTTCTCCAAACAGTTACTACGCTACTACATCGATATTATGAAATTCCCCGTGACGAGGGAACACTCGCGATAACGGGACCCGTGACACTACTTAGGGACCCGGGATCGACTCTCTGGCTGGGGTGAACCCACCAGACCACATGTTATGCATCGCTGCCAACCAACAACCACGTGTGTTCTTCTCACACACATCACAAGTCGATCCCAGTTCTCACGAGTCCAAGGTCCATTCATCGCTGGTATTCGCTCGTCAACAGGATGAAGCTATATGAGCTAGAGGCTGTTCTCAACAGGAAGGCAACCCAATACCTTTGACTTCCAAGGAAATGTATAAGCGTGGGCTAACTTCCTGCCAGAACAAACCTTACATTATTATGCTCTTACAGTTTATTGTAGACGACTGGGTTATATTCAAAAAAACAAACAATTTGGTCCAAAACTGGTCTCGGGGGACTATTTTAAATCAGAACTAATAATGTTTATTTATCTAAAATAAATTAATTTAAGGATGGTCTGTTTACAACAAATTATATAAAATTATAATTTATTGGTGTTTTACTCTAGCGATTGAACTCAAAATGGAAATCTGGGAATAGTGTTTTCATGATAAATACGAATACGTATTTACTTTTACGAATAACAAATAATTTTAGGGTAGCTAACAGATTATTTATTTTCGAAAATTATTTTTTAAGCTATAATATACCATATGAGATAGTTTTTGTGATTGTGTCATACCATTTGTTTTAATTCTTACTTAATATGTTCTAATATGCTCCCAGGAGCACACTACCAAAGGTATAACAAGGTTGTTATAAACAACTATTTAAAGGTGGATGAAACATTTTATTTACAATAACATTTAACATATAATTAAAATTTTATTTACAATTAATTTATAAATACCACCTGCTATTTTCCAGTACATGCATACCCGTCTGTAAGTATAAAGTACTGTTAACCTCGACCACGATACGGATCGTTGATCTTCATGCGATGATCATGGTCTTTAATTTATAATTATACAGGCTTAATATGAAAAAAGGCTTCTGGACCAGAAACGTGGCTGTCATGGCAATCAATTGAAATGTTTATGCGCATTCTGACATATTTGTACCAGTCCATGCAGGCTCCAGGCTTCATCATGTTCAGACTTGGCTGTCATGGCGACCAATTGGAATGTTTATGCGCATTCTGACATGTTTGGACCAGTCCGTGCAGGCTCCAGGCTTCATCATGTTCAGACTTGGCTGTCATGGCAACCAATTGGAATGTTTATGCGCATTCTGACATGTTTGGACCAGTCCGTGCAGGCTCCATCATGCTCAGACATATTCTAACATGGTCATGTCTAGTACCCTGTTACAGGATGGGATTGGGGGGTGGGGAGTGGCACTCTATCCCCAAATGTACTTTACAGTCAATTACCAGATCTAAGATATGGATCTACCCACTCCCTAAGCCTTAGAGCCTATTACCGTCTAACACCCCTTAATCCATGTACAGACGGATGTAAATTATAATGTAACCGATGGTGTGCGATAACGTTCGTTCTCTTGGACGCACAACAAACGTGTAATGTAACGCTATCCGTTCGTTTTAACGCTCAACGAGCGTGTAATGTAACGCTCGCGCTGAGGTTCGTTCTGATCCGTCGGCTGTCTGATTTGGAGCGAACTCAAAGACATTCACAGTGCACGTTTGGACGTGATTCTTGGTGAATGAGGGAGTGGTGGTTTGTTTACTTACTTAATCTATTTGTTTTAATTTACTTATTGAAATAATTATTTACTTTACCTAATTAGACTGACTTCTTAAAGTTATAAATATGTGGAGTGAAGAGAAATCACTCGAATTGGTTTAAATACACAAAAGTAAAGATAATTTGTGTAACCTTAAACACCCAGAGTACCACAAAAAACATTTGAAGAATGATGCCAGTTTAGAAATTAATATTTATATGGAGATTGTTGAAGAGGAAAGTAAAGGAAAAATGATATGTTTGCTAGCCTAGTATCAAAGATACGTATATTTATTTCCACCTTCCATCATTAAATACATAAAGCTAAAATCATCACCCGTGACTAGCACCCATCTGTTTGACATATTCACAGAAAATAAGTGGATCAGGCCATTCGTAATCACAGGACTACTGTCATCCTCCCCTTCCGGGATATCCCCCACCCCCTTCAAACCTCTCCCAACACCCAGAACGGTATTCCTACTTCTATCACTTACTTCCTACTATGAATGAACCAGTGGAAATTTGCAATAATTATTGGAACGTTTCATGAACTATCACGATATTTCCTCCTAATCTACAGATCGCAGGTATATTGACACAACAATCAAACCGCTGACTAAAAATTCCCAGTCAGATAAACGCCCCGAACCTACGGGTCTTGCTACTCTGATTGAAAACGTAGAGTTTTTACATCCTCTCTCCAATAGTATTCACCCTACTAGACAAGTAGGAAGGACCCATATCAGGTAGGGACTGACAACGTCTTGATCAAAACTGTAAACTAGCCTCTCCAACCTCACCCCTCACACCCTACCACAGTTGACCATCGCCAACTTAACCCCAACCCTATTTTCCCTCTGGCATTCTAACGCTAGACAATTCGATCTCGAAATGGTGAGTACCCTTGGTATGATCTCTAATATTACGAACTTGTGATCGGTTACCTGGCGGTCTAGGGGTAAGGTGTCGGACTTCCGCGCTGGGGTCAAGGGTTCAATCCTTGGTCCCGGCAAAAATGTTTCTGATTACCAAACCCTTCCTTCACCTCTGACAAGACATCTTGTGAATGTGGGGAATGCCAGGCCTCCACCGTGGTTTGGGTTCCACGCTAGACTGTAGGTCCTCCATTTCATCTCACAATCACCCTACCATTACACAGCGTAGGTACGTATAACCCGAACGGGTAGTAAGACGTGGTGCTAGTAATAATAACTTGTGATCCTTTGAGAAAATACAGTTATATGATGGGTACGCCTTCTCGTACTTTATACACGTTAATATCTTTAATCGTGTCTATTACAGGATTCTCTCTCAATCTTCTCGGCTGGTGAGCCAGCCTCTTAACTGGTGTGTGGTGGATCATTTTCTCCCCTAAGAAGGGGGCTGATCCTCATCTTAAATCAAATACAAAAAAAAGCTTGTCAAACTAATTACATATTTTAATATAATATAATATAAATAAGGCATTACTTGTTTAGCCGTTTAGAAAAACGTTTCCCAGGAAGCGCAGTGAGGAAACAAGTGTGCCTTTCACCTAAAACTAATATTGATTATAAATTTAATTTTTATAAAGCTGCGCTCTTTCACCCAAGGAAATCAGCATTTTGGAGATCATTTTAAATATTAAATAAAGCAAGGAACGTAGTATAATAATAAATAAATCTTGAATATAAATTGTTAAATTTAATGGATATAGATTATCAAAGTAAAGAACTAATACCTAGAAATAATATTGTATAAATTAAATGATAACAGAACATGCCTGAAAAAGTATAAGAAATAATTACAATGGATACAGTATAAACCTGATAAGATATAAGATTATTATATGTTTAGATTTAATGGGTATAAGATGCTAAAAATAGGATTATTAACCATATACATTTAGTAAATAACGAATGATTATACCTGGAAATATACCCAATAAAATAACAGAAACATTTAAAATTTTTAAAGAAACATCTGTGCGATAAAATAAAAAATGATATTGGTTTAAAATGTGTAAGTGAAATACTTGAAATAATTGTAGCAAGAAAAATTGAATATATAATTTTATAGGCTCATGTAGCAAACTAAATGAACATATAATTTATTGTGTCAAATTAACATTTAAATATAATATATATAGACAATTAATGTAAAATTAAAGTATATAATATAATGACAAGAAAATAATGTTAAATTGAAGAATGTTATTAGAACCTTGAAGATAGAATAATTAATTATAATTTTGTTTAATCCAGCAGTGGTTGTTGAAAGCAATATTTAAATAAATGTTTCAAGATGAATAAATAAATTTGAAGATATTAGCTAAAAATACGAAGTCTTATCTTGTAAGAAGAGCCCCTTATTCCTTTGATGTCTAGTGGAGAGAAATCATCCTATAGGTTTAATTTCTCGATATGTTTCGACGTTTGAATTGTCATCTTCAGGACAGTACTGTAAATATGTAAATAAGAAACAAATAAAATACCTGATCTAGTTCTGAAAGCACAGTACGAAATTAAATTTTGGGGAAAGATTTGAAATTAATAAATATTATCATATGCGGAAAGATTGATTGAGAGAAAACTTGGTATAAGATACGAATGAAGGTACTATTATTGACTATTGTGCCTTTGCAATAGGCTGGATAGAAGGGCAGGTGACAAATGAGGAAATTATTTGTCCGTCTTATTTTTATAAATAAATAAATAATGCTATGTTATTCATAAGCACTCAAGCTTTGTACATATTTACATGTTTACTACAACAGTTAAAATATAAAATCCAGATTTAACAGATATGCAAAACATCAAGGATAAAAGTTTTTTTACGTCTCCATTTGTGAACATATTTGTTTTATTTTGTAGTGACCTTACGCAGGCTTATCACACCCATTTTTTAAGGTATAACGTTTGTCATATCCGGGTGAAGGTTCAAGTTTATTCAAGCACAAGCTGTACTAATAATTTTTCTCACTTCCTATCACAAACATATTGGTAAAGTGTAAATATCCCTTCTTTTTTTATAATGGGCATGTTTGATTTTCTTTTTTAGAGCTATTTTATACACACCCTTACCTATATTTTCTCCTTGAGGCTCTCCTTTAGGATTGGGTAAGTTAGTTGTAAGTCCCACAAACTCTCGAATACATTCCCCCCTCATCTCATCCCTCAATATTCCCAGGGTATTTCAGTTATACATACTGTGTTCAAAATGTGTTTCTGGCAACAGGTTGATCTCGAAGCGATTTTCACTCAATCGCGTGTGAAAACTACATCGCCCCGAAGAGGCAAGCTTACCTTGCATTATTCTATTATGGTACAGCTTATAAGATAGGGCCATAATGAAATCCGTCAAAGTAAGACCTTCCTTCCAGGGTAAACGGATAGCACATTTTATTTATTTTATTTACTCCCTATAAAGGAAGGGCCATAAGTGATGTATTGGGGTTAGAATTGAATTTAAGGAATAAATACAAGATGTATAAAAAATTGGAATATATTGGAGAAACAAAGGGTGATTGCGGGACCTTTTATAAAATGATTTAAAAGACGACCAGGGCCCAGAAAAGATTGCCAACCCCCCGGCCTAATGTATCAAATCTGTCTATATTATCAAACATATCCGCATATATATCTGTTTTCAATTCATAACAGAGGGAGTTTGTGTCAGTGAATAGGAGCCTCGCATTCTAACCATATTTCTTTTTAACATACCTAGAGTGAAAATTGTTCATGATAATCTTTATTGTACTGTATCTAAAATTTTAAGGCCCTCATAGCTCGGTTTATTCAAAAGCAGATTATTTTTCCTCATGTGAACCCCAAATAAATCTTCCATGAAGATCATTTAAGCAACAAATTCTGAGAGAATTGCACCTTTTCGTTTAACTTTTCCTAATTGTTTAACTGTTGAACATTTACAAGATATTTATGACTCCATATCGACTTAAAGAGTACGGTATTCATTGTGAGTTTGAAAAATTGCTTTTCAACCCCATTTACAGCAATTTGTAGATGACTGGTATTAGTGTAATTAGTACATAAGCGTATAACCCAAACTGACAGTAGGACAGAGTGCTAAAGAATTAATAATCTAAATGTAAGTTATGTTATTTAAAATTCTACTATAATCAATAGGTCCCAGGCGTGTTAAACTCTAGAAATAAAAGTTGAAATATACATGTAAAAAAACAGCTTATTATTGATTATTAACATCATTATTTTAAATAAGCTGCGTAACGAAATTACAGCTTCTTTGGAAATAAATAAACTAATGGCCTTGTATCCGTAATTGTTTGGCGACACATCATAATTTTTCATAACTCATTTTATCTCGGTCTACCTTAAACAACGATAGAGGAGGAACTATGTTTTTTTTTTCAATCTTATTTTATGTTGACGAGTGTTTTGTCATGTGGAAATAATGTATCTTGCCAAAATATTTTCTAACTGGACCAAAAAGTATAAGATGATGTTGAAATTGTTCTATATTTCTTCTTTGAAAGAAGCGCTGGTGGGACGGGGGGAAGCTGGGTCGGTTTTATTTTAATAAACGACGCATGGTAAAGTTTTAATCTGGTTTATAGGATGGCTGCCAAACTCGCTCAGACGGATTCTTGAGATAAAGTGTTAACGGTGTATCTGGGACATATACATTTTCAAATAAATTAGTTCATGATTGATGTTTTTGATTACTAATTAAAACTCCTATTAATTAAAAAATACATTTTAAAAATCACCATTATAACTTCTACAAAATATCGTAGCAAAAATATATATTTCGAATAGTACTATATTTTTATATATAAAAAACCTTTAAAAAAGTTTTTTAATGAATTTGTAATTGAGTCAAGAAAATAGATAGTGTTTGTCCATCTGCTTTACTTATATTTCAATTATGTCACAGGACTTCAATGTTTGCATTATATGACATACATACATTACATTACAGTACTTCAATGTTTGCAAACATTTAAAAGAGTATTAAAAACTATATCCCAACTTACTTTTTGTGAGATTAATCTAAACAAATGCTACAGGCCAGCTGATCTTTGTTGAAACAAACTATGACACACATTTTATTATAAAAATCATTTTGGGTCATACGATTTTAGGTGCTATTAATTCTAGACTAAATTTGAGATTTTATCGGTATTAATTTTAGGCTAAGACTTAAATAAATATTTGACAAATGACTTTTCTTGTATATAATTATTTTAATTACTTTAAATTATTTTATTCAAGATTAATATTAAATGAACAAATTTAGGAAAGTTGGTGGCCAAGTGGCAATTGATTAGATTAAGTTTGTTCTAAGTTGACTTAGACACAATTATTTAACAATCCGAGAACTGGGTCAAGGAGCTTGACAGGTCTACCAACTCTAAGGGTTACTTTATTATTACTACTCTAGTTGGGCAGATACAATTTGTATTGTCAACATTGGAATTTTAAAGTGTGTTTTTCCTATATATCCATTTAGGGGATTGTTGGTGAATTCCCAATTCTAAAATTGCTCTTCCCGTGTTAGTGACTTGGTAAAAGTCGCGAACAACCCTAGAGGGAAAGAATACGGGAAGAGCGCTTCTCGCTGCACCGAGCAACAAAAAGCATAACAAACAATCTCACATTTTAAAGACATCCATAAAAAATCATATATAGGATAAAGTCGGTTATAAAGAGGTACTTAAATAATTGCATGTATATCAAAAATGTTGTATATAACAACTTTATACATGGTACCAAATGTCTTGTTATGTATATTATTTGGTATACATATGTCATTTGACATTAATCTTACCGATAATGTGCAATTTTTATTTTATCTGAAAGTTGCAACTATCCTATTTTATTCTACGGGTATTCTAAAATTCGATACATATTTTTTATTCTCATGAAATTGGCAACAATATAACCTATCAATATATTTTCATGAAAATAATACCAATTATGTTGTAAAGTGACATTGAACTATCGTGTAAGGTGTCAGGCTTCTGTGCTGGTGTTCCAGGGTTCAATCTTTGGTACCAGCACAGATTTATCTGATTACCAAACCCTTCCTTCCCCTCTTACAAGTCGTGTATTAATCACAAATTGTGAATTTGTAGAATGCCAGGCCTCCACCGTGATTTGGATCCCACGTTAAACTGTAGGTCCTTCATTTTATCTCACAATCATCCTACCATTACACATTAGCGTAAGTGCTTACGGGTAGTAAGACGCGGTGCTAATGATAATAACATTGAACTATCAATATTATTAATTTAAAACATTTTGAGCATTAATATTATGTACATCAACAAAGACTTTAACGTATTATCATTAATTGCCTTTACAAATTAATAAACTATCAGTTAAATATTTAATAAATATAATTAAACTTATTATATTTATGAGAAAACTAAACCTAAGCTCTTGTTTTTATAAATCCTTTCCCAGCCACCATTTTAGCCCTACATAATTCACAAACAAAATAGTCGCCATTGCCACCATCATTATTCCTGCGCACTCTTCATGTGCCCATTCTTTGCAAACTGAAAATATTACCCACCCTTCAACAGACTTTAAATTAGCAAACGTGTCTCCACAATAAATGCAAAGGAAGATTTCAATAACTTATTCACTATCTGAACTTTATTTATCTTGTTTTTTCAATTCAAACTTTGATTTGTAATAGCATTATTGTCATTATTGTTTGTTTTTCTTGTGACCTTCTTTCCTAAATCCAACTTTCTTTTCACACTAAATGTTTTAGATTTTAATTTTATACTGCAATTCATTCTTATAAGCCGAATCCGTCAAAAGTGCTGTTTTTCTTAGTTTGATTTCTTTACCACTTTCAGGCATTTTTCCTGTCTGTGGTATAATTATAATATCCTTGGGTGATACGGTGAAAGCAGTTTTTATGCTTTCCCTAAAAACCGGATGTGCCAGGATTTTATCCCACTGACTTTCAACATAAAACTAATTTTGTCTGAAGGCAAATCAAAATCATTTTCTTCCTGATCAATGTCCAATGATGCGAAGTGATAAGCTGCATTTCTGACATTTTCAAGAGTATTTTCCGTTGTTTGAAAGGGTTTTAACATCCAATTGGTAAATGTATTTGGCTCCAGTGGTGCAATTCCATTTTTCTTGAAACCATTCACCATTGTTTTCACACTAGCAGCTTTAATAAAAGCTGATCCGTAAAGTGTTTCCACTTGTTTAATTGCCACTACGCGTCCTGGGTGTGAACGTTGACACTTTCCAGTCTCACCTGTATAATATTGATTCAAAGGTGCCATGAAGGATACGTTAAGGAATTGGAGTCTATGGGTGCAATGAGGTGGGAAGCAAAGTAGAACAACATGTTTTTTACGGATCATTTACAGTAGTTCAAGGTTCTTTGTGTGTGTAACGTGCCCATCCAACAAGAGCAAAACTGGTTTGTCCACGTTTGGATTCGAAAATTCATTGATTGGTTCGACCCACTTCAAAAAATATCTTGTTTCATCCACCCACTTGGATGTTACTCGGCTGTACTTCCTGGTGTGTCATCCTTCAGTAACTCTTTATTTTCTCTTGTTATAGGGAAAAAAATATATTGGTAACCATAAGGTTGCCTGAAGCACTCATGCATGTCTCCTTGGTAACTAACACACCTCTCTTCGATGAAACTACGTAAAGCTTCAACTTGTCATTTCCCTCGAAGCCCTAAAACTTTAGATTGCTTATTGGGTACTGTAGTGATACCTGTTTCATCGGCATTGTAAATTCTGTCTGGAATAAAATTGTATTTGTCATATAAGGATGTAAGCAAATCAAAAAATTGGTTTCACTACAAGAAGGTTAAAATCTGTTTCACAAGCGATGGATGTTGGCTCAGGAAATTGAACTTTTATCTCCGTATGTCTCTTCAGAAAGGTGTATTGCAATTCTTTATCTGCCATTCATTCTCTCCTGTTAAAGCCGTTGGCAATCTCATTTAGTTCTGCTAAATCAAATACAATCCCACGTAGCTCGATAAGCATAAGACCAAGCGTTATACTTTCCATTAGTAGTGCTTGATCAAAAGTTTATTGTTACTGCTGTGGTGTAAACCTTTCCTAAAAATAAAAAAAACATGATATAATAATTTTGTCTTTGATACTACTTTTAAAACACTTGTTTAAAAATTATTTAAATTTTGTAGTACTAAACCTGTCTCTGCATATACTATATTTATGTTGAACTCGCCATTTTCACAAGCATCTTTAGAGTGACTGCCGCATCTTTCTTACTTTACTCTTGCTTACAAGGTCAATTGTGACATATTAAATGCTTTAGAAGCTTTTAAATAGCCCGTTTTTCCTTTCAAGACCACTTCAACAGCTCCTCTCATGCTTTCTCCACGCCACGACTGCCTCTGGGTTTTCCTTGTATATTTTTTCGTGTTATACATGTTGGCGACTAGGCGTAAAAGAAAACATAATTAACATTCCTTATATATGTATAAAGTAAGTTAATTTTATTACTAGCAGTAAAATAAGATAATTTTATTACTAGCCGTAAAATTAAACATCATTAACCTTCCTTAGGTTCGTATAAAATAAGATTTTTGTTTTTTAGGTTAAGTAATTATTTGTTAAAAGTAGGCATTATTCTTATTGTTGAAATAATATCAGGGTAACTATGTGTGGATAAAACGGGCTGCTTTCCCGGTTTTATCCGACTCTTCATTAAAACAAATATGGCCTACCAAAAATACCGGTTAGTTAATTAAACTAAAACACATCTCAAAACAAATATAAGCGCTTCCTTTATTCAAGAGTAAATGCCTTCTAGGCTTCCATTTATATTCTGAAGAACCATGGAGAACCAAATATTCCTCAAACACTGTAGTGAAAATACCAAAAAGTAATTCTTTCTCTGCGTAAACACAAATATAATATTTTTCTTGTGATTCTCGCCACCAGACTGAGCCTGTACGTCAACTCGGCTAGTTCATCTCATAGCGAGAAGATAGCAGCACATCCTAGAGGAAAACTACCAGTACCCATTTTATCTTACCACCCTGTCTAAGCCAACCTTACCCTATTTATAGCTTAGACACTATTGGTTTTATAAAAATATATATTAATTATTAAAACATTTTCACTTTTAATGTAACTACAATTCTACATTGATATATTAATTCATATCTAAAATAGTTGTGGAGCTATAAGCAAAATGGGAAGATTCTGTTATTATCATGAGAAAATGAGACTAGCAATTTTTTGTAGGCCTAATATTAAACAATACATTGATTGGATGCGAATTTTAATCAAAACTTATATATAGAATTTTGGGAAATTATTGTGATCTCTCTTTGGTCTTCACTAAACTACCCATAATCTTAGGGTTATATATCTAAGACTAAAAAAAATCAATGGAACCATATACATACATATATTTATTAATTAGACATTACTATATCTATATACTGTGTGAGGCATTCAATTCTAGACACCAGGTAAACCGAAAACCAAGAATTTTAAAGAATCACACATGGTAATTTTGATTTGGAGGTCACCTTCAAGGTTATTTAAAGGTCAACTTTTTAAAAATGAAAGCCTATATATTTTAACTATTTTTAATTCTAAATACAAAAATAAGCCATCTTTAACCGATTTTTTTACATCAATTATTGAGAAATTTTAGCTTGTATTTTTCTATCATAAATATTATTCAAAACCTTTTATTACACTATGGTATTTTTTTACTATGTCAAATGCAATATTATTTATGGATCTACTTTAATAAACGATCAAAATGAAGATCATTAATGTTGATGATTTTTAATGTAAAAAAGTTATTGAATAAAAATTGTGATAACAAAATATTACAATCCTAAATACAGTCAAAAGTTGATGTCAATTTTAAAAAATGTTTCAGAGAAAAATTCCTGTTTTTTATTTTTAGAGTAAAATTCCGTTGAAAAAGTGATAGGTTTTTGTTTGAAAATTGAAGACGTCTACCAAACCAAAAATAACTCGTTTTTTCCTATTTACCCCTAAAAAACAATACACTTTTATTCAAAACAATTTTTCTAAAATGTTAGTTTTCGGGAAGTTCTGCTGTCTCAAACTAAATGCCTCCACCGGTATATTAATATTATAGTTTTTTCTTGGTAAATTTGCTCCCATCATACAAAGGTGTCAGTCTACCAACAAAATGTAAACATCAGTACAAAGAGGTATAACCTATCTTAATTTGCAGTTCTTCTTTAATCTACTTGCTATCTGTACTTTTAAAGAGACTTTGTAAATAACATACAAATATTAACTTGAAGAGGTGATGAAAAACCACATGGGAAACAACATTCCTTTGGATTCATTAGGTATAATTGGAGGACTAACACATTATGTTGGCACAAGGAAAGGAACTAGAAACCAGAAGAAAATAAGGACTTGTTTGCAAAGCCTACTTTGTGTTCAACTGAATGTTAGTTTCAGTCTATATTTTGACACACAGTTCTAGTAAGGTGCCATCAGTTAATTCACTATCGAATATTTGCAAAGCCTACTTTGCGTTCAACTGAATGTTAGTTTCAATTTATATTTTGACACACAGTTCTAGTAAGGTGCCATCAGTTAATTCACTATCGAATACAAACGATACAAACTTTTTTTGTCTTCATAATTTGATCAAGAGGTAGTTAAAATGTATTTTTTAGCACCACATCTTACTACCTCTTCAGGATATACCCATATATACTAGTTACACTAAGGAGTTAGGGGTGGTAAAGGTTAAATGTATAGTAAGTGCACCTGCATTAGAGTGGAATGAGCGTGGAAAACTATTTTGAGCAAACTCAATACAATCAACCGGGATCCAAACCCTAATCCTACCATCATTGGTAGTTTAGTCCGTTGAGAAAGTAACACCTTGGATCATGTTAATTATGTAAAATAATGTTTTCAAAATTATAATAAAGCTAAACATAAACAATTAAATATCAAGATTAAAAGTCTATTTGGTTGATACGATGTTTCACGAGGGTAGATGTGTGGGCAATTTTTACCCATATGTGCACGACTATTGTTCGAATCAGTTGTGTTTGACCAAGTATCTATATCGTGCAGTATTTAGCCACGACACTGCGGTAAGTTGGTATTTAATAATCCGTTCACGAAGAAATGCTGATATTTTACTCAAGAAATAGATTTGCACACTTAAACAATTTGAATAGTAACATAACCGACCACGTGGCACTTGAGTCCTTTTAGAACGAAAGTATTTTATTCATGTGTGTGTGTGTGTGTGTGTGTGTGAGTTTATTTTGTGTTGTGGTTCCTAAGCGAAGTGACTTCAAGGCCCAACACAATATAATGAAACTCGAGGAGTGTCATAATTATGAGTATCTTGGTATCTTAATGCAGTGATCGTTTACTTGAGAATCATATTTTGGCTCATGTAGAAGCTCGTAATGCTTTTATCGGAGCAGTTATCGATAAACCAATATTATCGGTAGTGTGTGGCCTATGAACAGTGTGTCAAAAGCAGTTATTCTTTCATGTTTGCAAAATGTGTGAACTGTGAGATGTAATAAAAGTTTTAGTGTGTGCTTGAAAGAGAGAAAGATAATAATAGATTATTTTTTTGAAAAAATGTAAATACATTTTAGTAATGTCCCACTGAGAATAGTAGTATAACGAATATTTATAATAGCCCTATTTTTATGTGCCCATATAATAGCCCTAGACCAAACTCTTTTGATCACAAGGGCCACATTGAAATTTGAAAAGAATAAAGGAGCTTCATTTCAAAAAATTAAATATATTCACTATCTAAAGTCAAACAACCTAATTCTAAAATCCTTTTAAGACAATGACTAAAATTAAATTAAATTTATATCAAATAATAAGACTTACTCTCTATATTTTTTATACAGAAATTTAAGTTTTTTTATCAAGGTTTGTGAGTGTTAAGTCTTACTACCTGTGTTGAACTCACTTTCATAGCCGATATATATAATAAACTTAAAGCTCTGTATGAATATTTGAAATTTTGGTGGAATTTATATTTTTTGTCTGGGTTGTATATACAATGAAACCAATTATTTATCTATTTTTAGAATTTTTGGCTATGTATTTTTGTGTTTGTTTCCAGTAAACTCAAAATATTATAATCTGATCTAAATGGCATTTTTCTGTTGTACTCTTTATCTTTAAGAATACAGGATAAACTATCTATATTTATGCTATCTCATCAGCCAGCTAAGCAGTGTAAAAAACACGTTTGTGGATGGGTATTTTTAGTTGTTTTTTATGGTTTTGCATGTAAATTATATTTATATATATTTGGTTTTTCCAATAATCTATAAGTAGTGTGCGGGACCCCTCATCACAGCCCTCGGGCTATATTTGTGACGCGTTGTTATTGCTAACAGTTGAGGAATTTGTAAACATCCTAACAAGTGAACATATAGTCCGTATTTGTGTATGAAGGGTGATATCTGAGTATGAAAAAACTATAGACCATTTTCTGTAGGAAGGGATAGTTATAGTACGTGTTCCCCCAAATCGATTTTCGAGAATTGATAATTGGTGATGAATTATCGATGATCGAGAGGGTTTAAAATAGTACGTGTACCCCCGAACCGATTCTCGAGAATTTATAATTGGTGATGAATTGTCGATTATCGATGATCGAGAGGGTTTAAAACACGGATATTACAAAAATATATATATGCTAATTGGTGATTAATTATCAGGGAGCCCTCCCACCTCCAGCGCCTGCAACATCCCTTAATATCGAAAACTGTCTATATTTTTAAAAAAAGTTCCTTCCCCCTATGATTGGTAATTGGTGATCGATCGGCGCACGGGGGAGTGAATAAAACACGGATATTTATTCGACGTAACTAAAAAAAATCCATTCATATGAAAACCGGCCTATAGACCTCCAGACGCCTTGGATATGTTGATTTGACCACCTATTCCAATATGACCTTGAACAAGTTTGTACTCGCTCCCCGGCTTT
>CABFVZ010002584.1:83612-110877 GCA_902151445.1 Timema monikensis | reverse complement strand
ATAAACGTTATTTTAATATTTGATTTGAATAAAAAACTGACCTAGGCCACAGTAATGAAAGTAAGTATTTTAATATTTATTATCTAAAAATATATTTAGAAATAGTTTATTCTAATAATTACTATTATTGTCATATAGAGTTCTTTTCCGTCTCAGTCGCAAGTTATGCGGATGAATTAAAAGAAGAACACTAATCTTTAATCTTTGGTTTCCATTTTATGGTATCCAGGGTACTCTTAGGTAAGCGTAGGCTAGTCATTAAGTTGGTTTGGTTTTATTAGACTGTGTTAAATTATTTTGGATTTTGTTAGGTTGACCATGCGTTTTACAGTTCCACATTCTGATTGTTACTTGGCTGACAGAACTTGCTGTTGACTATGTGAATAGGCCCTTATCAAAATAACCTTAATTTTATATTGTAGAAATGTTTTAATAACAATCAAATTGTGATACGCACCGATGGTCGCGCGATCTAAAGAGTCAGTATTAATCAGGTATATTAGTTTAGTTCCTCTAAATTCAACCTTACTCATCCTACTGCATTTTTGTAAATATGTAAACAGCCCTTACGGGTAGTATGACTAAAACATGGGGCAGAAAAACCTAACTAATAGTTTAACAAAGCCTTTCTTTTAGTCACTAATTTTCTACCCAACTATTTATCTATCTGAGTTATTGAGACAGGAAAATCTATTTGAAATCTTAGGAAAGGAATCGGAATTTTCATCAAGATATTATGAGAAAAAATCACGTGATTTAAAAAAACAATTTCTGGGATTAGGTTTTAACCGAGTCAATCCGAGCTCTCCAGAGTCGACTCATCGGGTGGTCAAATTTGCTGGTCATGTCATAATATTCGTATTCTACATTCTCAATAAACGTGAATTATATAAAGTTATAAAAAATACCTTTGTCGAATTTTAATTTAAAATTTACGAGCATATATACACTCTTATTCGGTATTTATAAATTAATGTCGTATTTTTTATTCAATACAGTAAAGTTTTTAGAAGAATGATAGACGATTTCTATAAATCTTACTATATATTATTAGTGTACCACGTCTTACTAACCAACTGGGATGGATGTAAATTTACAATAATGTGGTAAGGATCAGGCATGTAGAATTGCAGAGGAAAGGTACCCGCATATAAGTGGATGTAGAGTGGAAAACCATTTAGTTAAAAACACCTGGCAGAGATTTGAACCTCGGCCGCCTGGTCACCCGCAAAGCAGACCAGACGAGGTTGATGTTTTATCCCCCGTGCCCACTGATGTTGGTATTAATCTTATTAAAACACATTATACAGTTATTACTGTGGCTAGTAAAATATTAATTTATTATATTATTTGTGGTCCTAAACAATTTTTTTTAACGCTATTAACGAATTTACCAAGGAATTTCGTTGGAAACTTCTATACCTGAAGAAAGTGGTATACTAAGCCTTCATTCTTGGTCTTCTTGTTCCATGCCATATCCCTCCCATCCCTTCCCCCACCAAATTAAGAACGGTGCGGAGCGATCAAATCTTTCCACCGGTTCGATTCGCTCGAGTCATTGTTGACTTTAGCGGCAACAAAGGAGGTGAACGATTCCCTGAAGATGTCCTTGTTCCTCATCGGTCTTCTAGTGTCCGTTTTCAGTTTAAAACGAGCCGAACCTGACCATTGCTATTCCGAAGACATCACGTTTGAGTTAGTGACGGGATTTGCGTACAGTGATTCTGAGCACATTTTGGAGACGAAGCAAGGGATTGTGGTACTAGAGGATTGTATCAGGAGATGCAGAAATCACCATTCCTGTTATGCCGTCAATTATGAGACCGGCCTTTGCGTTCTCTTCGACACCAAACCGAACGTGGACACAGGTACACACACTTTTTTTCTCTCTTCTAATTAACATTTTTGCAGACTTTTAATTAAAAGTGTCGGTATTGCTACAGTGTATTGCTTTTGTTAATAGGTATGCATTAGAATTTAGTCCACACTTTATCAAATGAGTTAATTAAATATTAATCACTTAGCATATTTACATATTTTCTCTCTTTTTCTGTGCTCCGCGTCTGGACTATCCACATATTTACACAAAAGGGGTAGGGAGGATTTATAGGAAATGTACTAACATTTGTGTGAATGAAGGTTGGGAAACCTTTAATTAAAAAAGCCCTTCCGTGCATCCAGACAGGATTTAGACTCTGACATCTTTGTCATCGGCAAATCAGAGTAGGCTATACAAGACTGGCTACCTAAGTCCGCATGCTCACATACGTTCGTTAGCTTTACCGGAACTACTCCAAGTTTGTCAGTTTTTTTTAAAAGAAGATACACGAACTCAAGTCAAGCCTCTCTCTTATAATGTGTTTGCATAACACTTTGGTCAATTATTATGAAATATACTTAAATGTTTAAGCTATGCTTTAAGAAAGAGTTTTCATTGTTTTAAATTTAATTATAATGACTTATTTAGTAGCTTTGTTATTAATTTATTCCCGGCAGTTCAAATTCAACCACAAACCTGATTTATAAGAGGACTAGGTGAATTATATGGGTGAAAACGGTAATATTTGTTCATGGTGTATTCTCTTAAATAGCTCTATTTTCTCATTCAATTTGATTAAAAATCATATGGTATGAGCGTAAAACGCATGAAATTATAATATAATTTTTATGAAACTTTATTTTAAAGTATTATTATAGTTTTTCAAACATTAAGGTAAAAATAATACTTTTCCTAATTAATAAAGAAACCGATCGTTCTCCTCTTTATTTGATAAAACTTCATTTTTTGTGCACCGCCTCTTACTAATCGTTCGGTCTATCTACACAAAACTAAACCCGCCTCGGTGGCGTAGTTGGCTAACGCGCTAGTCGTGTTGAGCTCGACTGCTGAGGACGGGGAGATCGAGGTTCGAATCTCNACGCGCTAGTCGTGTTGAGCTCGACTGCTGAGGACGGGGAGATCGAGGTTCGAATCTCGGTCGGGTGAACTGGGGGTGGTTTTTCCTAAATGGTTTTCCACTCTCCCTTCACGAAAATGCGGGTTCACTTCCTCTAATTCAACCTTCCCAATTCATAATCCATTAGCGTAATTAGTACTTAAAGCGTACAACCCGAACGGGTAGTAAGACGCGGTGCTATTATTATTATTATTATTATTATATTACACAAAACTAAGCTGTTTCGTATACTTTGTATTATATTTGAAAAAGGTAAAATTATTCTCAACGGTTTCTGCTTATTCATACATATATATATATATATAAATACATACCTACATACCTAATCACGCCATTCCCTTACGGGGCAGGCAAGAAACTGTGATCATAGCTCAAAAAACAACGTCGTACTTAATCCATCCTCACTAACTTTCTCCACATTTCCCTATCCTTGCACACTCCCTTCACTTCAACGATATCCATACAACAAGTCACACATGCTCTTTTATTCTTAAAACTATTAAGGCCATTACACACCGGGAATAGCGTGTGTCCGCGGACGCACGCTATTCCCGCAATGCTAGTTATGTACAATTCACACCGCCAGGCTATATAGCTTGTATTGCAGCCCCAGGACTTTCTCTGTGTCAGTATGATTCAAGATGTTCTCCCGAGTGCCGGATGTGAACATGGGTTTTTATCCTCTCTGCCTTGGTTCAATGAAGACTCCAGCAGTACCGATGATCAACTGGTACTTTTGTACTCTTTTAAAAAAAGAACTAAGTGGATTCATCCAATAAATAAGAAGAGGGAATCGGTTGGTGAATACCACCACCTAATGAAGTGACCACGAACGAGATATGACAGATTTAAAATATATTTTAAATTAAGTAAAGACCGACTAGAAGAAGTTCTGGGATTCATTGACACACATATAAAGAAAACAGACACGCACTTCAGGAAGGCAGTTAGCAGTAGAGAACGACTAGTTAGTTATCTGCTTAAGATAAGAAAAACTTCAATTTATTCATATTTACATAAAAAGTGGTAATACATACATTCATACATACGGATATATACATATATACATACGAATATATATACATACATACGTACAGGAAATACATACATTGTTAATACAATATTTGATGCAAATACATGGATCTATATTAATTATACAATGTCTAAAAAATACTTTATTTTGATACCTATATGATTATCAACATTTATTTGTTTATATTCAACAGTTAATTCCTTATTCACTCTGCATAGTAATGTGCTCGTTTGGGAAAGAGATGATTGAGGTCGGTTGGATAGTATCAAAAATTGATGGTTGCTATTGTTAGAAATATTACTTAGTTCTGTGCCGGATGATTGGGAAGTGTTAGGATATGGTAAATATTGCGATTGTGGGGTGGGAGTGAAGCGAAGAGAGGCGTCGCTCATATATTCGAACTTATAAACTGATCGGCTTTGAAAATGCTATTTGGCACATTTTTTTTTTACTATGTTCTGGAGCCGACGTGGTCTCTAGGCGGCTGGTGCGCATGCGCTGGCAGAAACATAGCGGCTATGTTACCAAAAAATCGCCCTCCAGGCAGATGCTTGCTATATATAGCGAGCATAGCGTCAGTCGGCGATGCCCACAGTCAAGGTAGAAATGTCCTGCGTCGGGCTATAAAATCACTCACCTGTAGTATTCTGCAGGCTCATTTCATCTGTTCCATTTCATCAGGTAAATAAGTTCATTCGCGAGGTTAAGAGTCATGACAATGACTCGGTACTCAAACAACAAATCAGCCCTTTCACAGACAACCTGGCTTGGCATAACTGTCAAGGTAGATGTTCTATGTCGGGCAACAGCCGAACGGCAGTCGGCGATGCCAGTGTGAACTTTTCCATTTACTGGCTGGCGAACGATATTTTAAAATATAGCCAGTATACGTCCGCGTATGCACGCTATGCCAGGTGTGTAATGGCTTTTAATATTTCTCTTATTAACACATTGGTCTACAACATTTAATCACGTCTTACATGGCCTACCCCATCCTTCCTGCTTAGTCAATTTTATTTTTGATATCAACATATTTGAACACGTTATAAAAATTGCGTGATCAAGGGAAAATGCCACCCTAACACAGTTTTCGGTTACTATCACTGACAACTTTATAGTTATCTCTGACCTAGGTCCTCCAGAGCTAAGTGGTTTTTGCTCAATAATAGCACTCTCCTTCCACGTGAATGTAGGTACACTGCCTTTAAATTCTACCTCTCTCAGCAATACTTCATTAATGTTAAAAATGCAAATAGCCAAGAATCCTTAAGAAGTATAGTAAAACGTGGAGGGACAATTTAATGGGACGTTGCGTTATATGAGTTTGTCTTAAATAGCTTTTTAACTTATTAACTGATTTTGAAGACGCTTGATAAACCATGAAAATTTACTGATTGCGGTCAAGTGTCAGGACAGAAGATTACCTAAAAGCCTTGGATTGTTAGATGGCTGTCCACCTTACTTAGCGCATGATTCATTCTATACGTGCGTTTGAAGCACCCAGTGTGTCAGCGTTATCTAGGCGTTTGGCGCTTTCAACGTTGACGTTGGCATCACTGGAGATTTTTAATGGCTGCTGCAAGAAGGAACTTGGGGCTTCGCTCGCGTTGCGATGTTTATTTCAGTGACAGTGTATGTATGATTTGTTATGTTTGACACGGAAATGTTTATATATTAAATTTAAATGTAGCCACCAATTTTTTATTTTTAATAGTTTAATTTATATTATTCATTATATTCTTGCAAAAGATAGATCTTATTTGCATGACATCCATTTTACTGAAGGACACACCATTGAACTGAGCAGTTCTGCCTTAAAAACGCTGTTTAGCGCTTTCATCGCGTTTTCACGCCTTCAAAAACGTTGCACTTTTAACGTCTAGTGTAGATTAAGCAAATTGCAGGCAGGCGTCAGTGTGACGGACGTATAGAATACCCCTTATGCGATGCGGGCGCATATAACAGAAAGGTTGTATCGACGTTGTGCTACTATAACTTAAGGACCATTGACTCGGTTTTATTTGACTAATGCAAGTACACTAATTTGGTTGCGCGCGCACAGCTTGCACCGTGTAAACAAACAAACAAGCTACTAACTTGCAAGTCCACTTGCAACTGAATAAGTTGGTCGCCTTCCAACTTTACTAATGCAAGTAGCAATTCAAAATGGCGGCAACTAAAGAATTGGTTGTGTGGGGGACACTTATTTGTGGAATGTTATGAAAAGAGAGTTTTTGTGCAATTTTAAGCGCCGAATTTATAAAGCTAAGAATGCGAGGGATATTGCACTAGAGGATATTGTAAAGTTATATCAGATGTACATATTATCTAGAAGTTTCCAAAATAAAATGTTAGGTCTCCTTAAATATTACAAATGTGTCTTGTGAGATATTATTTAATATCGGTAAACAAATGTTATCAATAATTTTATCAAACCATTATTTCTTACCAATCAACGTGGCACGTGTAAATTTGTTTAACATACAATCACAAAATATAATACAACATTATAGTACCGTGATTTGTTCCAGCAACATAATATTTGCGTTATCGGCAAGTAAGGTATGAATGGCCGGCGGTTTTCACGCGAAATCTTCGGCACGTTTTCCAATCTCCGTATTTGACACTTTAACTAATCTTTATAAGTTTTAATTAATAATGTTCAACACACATACTTCAAACACTTAGTAGTAATGCTTTGGAAACTTGAGTAGATACATAACATAATATTATTATTGCATAGCAAACCAGATAGTTTATATTTAAACCAATCTACAAATTAATGAATTATTATTTTTAAGGAATATTTTATGCCTAGCAAGCTAGCAATTAACAAAACATTTTGGTATTAGTATACCAAAATATAAAACATGGTTTATAAAACCTTCATTAGGTCTATTTAAAAAATGCCCAACCGAGGGTTGTATTGGGATTAATATACCTTATTTGAGTTTAATTTTATTTATCATGTACCCGGTATACTAAGTCAGTTACCAATTCAAGTAAAATAATATAATAATTATTTGGGATCAACTGAAATACAATTTAAACTATTAAGGAATTAAGAAATATGAGACATACTAATCACTAACTTTTTTATGTTTATATAAAACCAATTTTTTAAACAGGCCAACTAATTATGATATATTGCGCTTACGAAAAAATAGTAATTTATTTGACCACCCATTCTTGTTCTATATTCAACCTTTCTAGATCCTAACACATAAGTGTAGTTAGTATATATGTATAAATAACCCGAACGAGAAATGAGACACAGTGATAAAAAAAATTTTGCACCAATAGAGAGATCAGTTAGCACAACTTCATTTTCAGCCATGTTTTTAGAAGCGATACTAATACAAGTGAAAGATGTGTGTCAATGGGGCCTTACCTTTTATTAGTTTTTGAATTTTAATAGTTCCCCTTCCACTTACTGAAGACCTTTATTGTTTCCAAGAATAGCACTGTTAGTGTTTTCAGTCACGTTTGGAATCATTTGTTTAACAATGAGGTGGCCCTATGGCTAAATATTTTTATAATAATGTAAATTGATAAGAATAAAGAAAAATAAACTACCGCAACATTTGTAAATTTGGTCAAGAAAGCCCACCCAGGGAAAGAGGAAAAATGTGGGAAGAATCCAATGCACAAAGGTGACATTTTTTTACTTTCTTCTATCTTCTATAGAAGAAATATTCAAACACAAATTGAGTAATGTTTTAGCATTGTTGCCTTTATCAAACAAAAAGATAAGAGGAAATAGACTTTATACAAACACTAAACTATTCAATTTCGAATCAAAATCAAAATTGCATAATTTAGTGTTTGTGTAATGTATTTAAAAATCAAAATTAAATAATTTAGTGTTTGTGTAAAGTGTATTCCCTCTTCTCCTTTTGTTTGATAAAGGCAACACTGCCGAAATATTACTCACTTTGTGTTAAAATGTGTTTGACTATTTCTACAATAATACTTTATGCATTGGATTCTTACATCTTTCCTCTTTCCCTAGGTGGACTTTCTTAATTAAATTTACACTTGTTAATATATTTTTCCATTTTCTTTAATCTTTTATCAATTTCCTTTACCATAAAATTTTCTAAAATCTAAATATTTGGAGGTTTAAATTACCATAGCAATATTTTTAGTACTATCATAAGTTATTACTGGTCTCTCTCATTTGCCACATGAGGTTTTCTATCTTAACAACATTCTCTGCAATGGAATCAGTATCCATTTTATACCATATTGATGAAAATTCATAGACTAACAGTTTGCTCATTTTCAGTTTTGGTTTGAAGATAGATTATAACGTCTGTTATTTCTTTTAAAGAGTAGTAATGTTTGAATATTGTTATTTGCGGCAGTTCCACTATTATAGTTAAAGTAAATATTGCAATTGAATCATCTATGTTTTACTTCTCAAGTTCATTCTCTTTGTCTGATTGCCCGTTTCTTACAATGGCTTTTGGTAAACCAAATACTCCTTTTATATATATGTATATATATATAAAAATAATACTCAGCCTCACTGTCGATAAAGTATTTTATATATATATATATATAATACTTTATCGACAGTGAGGCTGAGTTTCAATTCATATGTGTGTGTGTGTGTGTGCGTGCGGGCACACACGCCTATCTACATATCTACTTTATCAACTGTGAGCTTGAGTTTCAATTCATACCAGTGTGTATGTGTATACACACCCACTAGTATGAATTGAAACTCAGCTTTACTGTCGATAAAGTAGACCCCCTATGAAAATAATAATTACCATGCCAAATGTAGTTAACTAAGATTACCAGCATATATATATATATATATATATATATATATATAGAGGATGAGCATTTAAGTTGAGACACCAAAATATCCTGTAAACAAACCATTCTAGAAAAAATTGTTTCGAACTTTGGTTTTTAATGTGAACCTATAATATATTTTTATTTGACATCAATTTTTGAAGATATTTGAACTTAAATTTCTTATAATTCTTATTCAGGAGCATTTTATTATATTATTTTATCATTCTTTATTATGCTAAAAGCAATTTTATTTATGAAATTAACTTAATAATTATTCAAAAGGGTGATCATTAACATTGATAGACTATTATTGTATAGTAAAAAGTTTTGGTATAAATTGCCAGAAAAAACATAAATTAAAATATCTTCGAAAATTGATGTCAAATAAAAGATATTTCAGAAAAAAAAAGTTGTTTGTTTTGTTGTGTAGGGTAAAATGCTGTTAAAAAATTATGTTTTCATTTATAAAACAAAGTTAACCTCAAAATAACCTTGAGACGTCCACCAAACCAAAAATAGCTAATGGTGTTCTCTTTCTCCCTAAAAAACAAACAACTTTTTCTGAAATTCTTTCTTTTCAGGATGTGTTCTGGTGTCTCAACTTAATATTCCTCTAATAAACACACAACACATCTTTCTCTGTTTTGGTATTAAATACTATCCTGAGCAAAGCAAATTTGGATGCATTTACTCAAAATTCACCTTCCTAATTCCATCAGCTATAGTAAGTTGTGGTTAATTAAAATGTATAATATGGTGTGTAGCACTTAAACAATAAATACTATAAAAACATATTTTATGTTAGAGCTCTGCTTATTTGTTATTGTCTAGCTAGTTGTATATATTTCATGTAAAAAAATGTGACCTGCTTTTGTCTCTCTGATTTATAATGAAAGAAGAATAGTGTATTAATAATTGGGTTGGACAAATGACTTGAGAAAACATTTTGCATATACAATTTTACTTTAAGAGCCCTTCACATGTAATGGTGACACAAACTAAATGTTTTTTCAGGTATTTTCACAAAGTCACAATTTCCAGTCTTCTCACTTTTTGCACAAAAAGTCTGTGTTCATAATTCAAGGTATTGTGGTCGTTCATGGACTTATGAAATAGTGCAAAATCACAAACTTCAAGTATCTCAAAGACATATGGAAAGAGTAAGCTCAAGGCATGAATGCATGGAGCTTTGCCTTCAAGAGGATTCTTTTATATGCAGGTGAGCTAT
This sequence comes from Timema monikensis, assembly GCA_902151445.1. Taxonomy (NCBI): domain Eukaryota; kingdom Metazoa; phylum Arthropoda; class Insecta; order Phasmatodea; family Timematidae; genus Timema; species Timema monikensis. The sequence continues at coordinate 100,850 of CABFVZ010002584.1, read as the reverse complement.
CCAAGTGCAGTAATTTCTTTAACCTAGGTCAAGCTTTCTTGGACAATAAAATAGTGAGATGTACCCGATTATTGGAACCTGTTCAGGGAAAATGCATTTGAGTACTTACTTAAACTGTAAAATGATTGAATTCGGGCTATGTCATTTAACTAAACTAATGGAGTAAGGATTAGAGAGGCATAATACAGAGAAAATGTACTCACATTTGTGTAGAGGAAGAGTGGTAAAACCCTTAGGAAATACCACTCTAAATAACACCCACCCAGGATTTGAACTCTGACCTCCTGTCAGAGGTAAACAAGACTAGATGACCTTAGTATTTCGTATGTTTAAAATATATTAAAGGGGAGAGTCCAGTATTGGTTCAGTTCTTCAAGAGATCAAGATACACTAAACACGTTACATCACAACCTTTTATTCTTCATCCTTAAATCGTGAATCATATCGTCTAAAATAATTAGATATTCCAAGGTATCCTGAAGGCGATCACAGTAGTGCTCATAGTCATAAAATTAATGTGGACTCCATAAAGTCACTTTTTGTATTCGTAAAACTTGTAGAATAAGAGCATTCTGTAGTACGCTTACGCCAGGTTCACTAGTTTCAAAATACTGTCTCTGTCATTCATATTGCTGATCAAGCTGTATCTAGGGTATCACAAATGTGTCAATTGATGCCACTATTATACAGACTATGTTCTAGAGTTATGGTCTTCAAATCCTAATATTAATATCTACTATTATTATGTGATGTTATATGAAACTATTGTATTTAATTTTATGCAATTCAAACCAACCATATAAATGAATAATTAGTGGAATTTAAATAAAACATGTATTTACAAAATTATTAGGCTGCTCAAATTAAATGTTGATGTATTACATTTTGAAACTAGAAATTAGATTTATCATGCTTTTTAAAATATAGATTTTTAATATTCTTCAATACATTATTTTAGGTCTTCCAACTATAATGAAGAAAGTATGCAGTGTGCCATGAGTGATAAAGATCGATTCACTGTCAATGATGCAGACTTTCTGGTTGAAGAAGAAAATACATATTATCTTGAGTCCAACTGTGTTAGTGATCCCAATACTTTGTGTGGTTTTATAAAAGTGAATGGAAATATTCTTAAAACTGTGGATTCCGTTCATCAAGATGTGTCCAACTTTGAGGCATGTCGTCAACTGTGCTTAAATACCAAAGATTTCCGTTGCCATACTTTTGACTTTGACATGGCAGGTGACAATGTGTGCCGGTTGTCTCATCATGCAACAGCAAGCCTTCACCACATTGATGAACCTTATCTAGATCTGGAGGATGTGATCACATATCAACTTGCCTCTTGTTTCAATGTCACTATAGAATGTAGAGCAACAGATATTCTAGCTAGAATAAAGACTAATAAAGTGTTTAATGGTAAAGTTTACTCCAAAACACGCCCAAATTCATGTGTTACTGATGTCATCAACAGTTTAGAATTTGACCTTCGCCTGGGCTACAATGACTTAAACTGTGATGTAAAACAAAATCCGCTTGGTAGATTCGGCACTGAAATAATAATTCAGGTAATTTTACCTTTATTTTAATGCATACTGTGTAAAAAGTAAGTTCACAAATATGATGTTAAACAACAATAAAATTTTCCCCAAATATTTTATAGAAGAAAATGTGACCCCTTTGGATTATGCAAGAGTGTATTAATACACTTTTATTTTACAGGGGTACATAAGTTTGTTGACATTGTTTCTTTAAAAGTTAGGTATGATCTTTGTTCCTCTTCTAAATATGAATACACGCACATGTGTATGCTTTACAACTGTTAAAAAATGTCAAAGTTACGTGCATAGCCTACAGGCTGAGGAGGAAGTTGGGAAACAACCAATTTTATAAAGGACAAAGAGTACCTAAACTGAAGCTTGTAGTATTAATTATTAATTTCATAAGTAATTAAAAAAATTGCTTATCTGATAAAACAAAGTAACTTACAGCTTTCAGTGTGTTGATTTAGAAGAAATACATGTTTATTCAAATTAAGAGTATGATATTATTATAGTTATTATAGATAGGGATTATTTGTATTATTTGTTATCTTAGTACACAGGCAAGAATATACCACATCCTTAGCTTTACGGAAGTTTCGCTGCGCCCCTTGAACCAGGCTAGTCCACCAACACTGGGGTTTGCTTGTGTCAATGCTCAGTGAAAAAAACACTTCAAAATGTGCTGTTGTTAAAAAAAACTCACTTTTAACATGTTTGTAATAAAAGGATCACTGTAATCATAATGGGTAGTCTGCTTAAGCTCTTTGCGAGGTAGGATTATTTTAACGGGTTGGATCGCTACATGAACCCTGGTGACCTGGTGGTCTAGGGGTAAGGTGTCAGACTTCTGTGCTGGCGGCCGGGGTTCAATCCTCGGTCCCGGCATAGATTTATCTGATTTCCAAACCCTTCCTTCACCTCTGACAAGACATCTTGTGAATATGGGGAATGCCAGGCCGCCACCGTGGTTCGGATTCCACGTTAAACTGTAGGTCCTTCATTTCATCTCACAATCACCCTACCATTACACATTAGCGTAAGTGCATATAACCCGAACGGGTAGTAAGACGCGGTGCTAATAATAATAATAATAATACATGAACCTAGCTTTGTGGAAGCCAGCCAAGTGACTTGAGATGAATATTTGTGTCCTCTTTCTAGTGAAACCATGTTTAAAATGAGCTTTATTTCTAATGCCCATTAATGGCACCTAGCGATACCCGTGTTGATGGACTCAAGCTCAACCACAGAGGGCAGCCATTTGAATCTGGAGGCTGTGGGTCTGGTGTATATCTTGTCTGTGGCCTAGTAGTAGCATACTAGATGATGAAACTGTGTGCTAAGTAAAATTAATGTATTATAGTATTTTGAAGTAAATTCCAAAATAATAAGTGAAAGGCATTACTTTTTTTAAATGAATACATGTGGAATTTTTTTAGCATCGTTTGGTTTTACGCTTATGTCATAGTTATGCTAATGGTCTAAGGGACGAGGATTATTATATTTAGAGAAAGTTTACCAGTATTTTCATGGAGGGAGAGTGAAAACCCATTTCGTAAAACCACCCTCAGTACACTTGACCAAGATTTGAACCTCGATCTCCCCATCATTGGCAGTCTAGTCTACTGCAAGAATGATGCTTTAAACCATGCAACCACCAAAGTGAGTTTGGAAATTACTCAAGAAAGTGATAACGATTTGTTAAGGAGGACTGCCTTGATCAAAACCACTTAAGCATTGTCCTTATAGATTTAATTCCAACTGGCAGGCATGAAAAGTTTGGTTTGGGATCTATTATAAAAAGGAGTAAGTGCTAGTGACATTATATAATTATTTACAGTTGCTTTAGCCATTCCTTTTAACAGCAGTAGTTTTGCTTTCCCCTAATAGAACATTGTTTTAATTTTGACTGATTTGGTTTGGCAAAAATAATCACCGAAAATGCATACAAGAAAGAAGTATACAAAGTTTCCAAAGGCATTTCTTTTATTAATAAAGTAACTAAATAGTTTTCCAAGATAATTATAATGCACGGTCCAAACAGATTATAAGACACAGTGCTAAAAATATCTCATCATGTAATGTACAGTAGTTTTTTTTTAAACCCCTAAATTAACAACCTTTCTTGCTTTAGTAAAAGCAATGTTCTTATTTTACCACTTAAAAGTAAATAACTCCTCTAATGTAATCTAAAAAGTAAAAGTAATTAAACTAAAGACAGGGATTTTCATATTATAGCCTGCCTTCTACTTCTGTTTGAATTATGTTGAATGGTAGGCCCTATTTCAAGTTTCGGTGGGAGTCAATTTGAATGTTTCTACTTTTAAATTGATTTATTATAAATAATTGCGATATTTAAAAAAGTAAAACAACTTTAAAATATTTGGCATCTTAATAGTCAGTTATATTATATAAATTAGTGTATTTTCTTTTTGTGATCCAAATAGTCGATTTATTTTACTATATTATTTAACTAGAACAAAATTAAATAATCCAAATATATTTAAAGATAAACAAAGGGTTATAATGTCTTTTTATGATTTATGGTAACACAGTGAGACCCGATAAGGGGGTGTTCAAGTATTATGTAAGCACATTTTTGACCATTTTTAGCTTCTCCCACCCCCCCTTGTAAGCACAAATAAGCAAATACCTGACCCCCCACCCCCTTTTACTTATGAAGGATTTGTCAACTTTTTTTCTTTTCATTTGTTCACAGGAATAACCGTTCTTTTTTTCATGCAATTTTGCCTATAGCCTGAATAGGTAGTAAAATGTGATGATAAAAAAAAATTAAAAATTCATGCAATTTACAAATAGCTGGTAATAGTTAACATAGAGGTGTAAATTAATGTTGCTAAATAATTGACAATTAACACTGGTATACAATGAATTTAAATTTATTAAACAGGTAAAATGAAAACAAGTTAAAACATTAAAAAGTTTAAAATTTTAATTTACTTTTAATTAAAGTTATAAAAAAAGTATTATTAATGAATACATGAATATAATATTTATAAAAAAAACCACACCATTTAATCCGATGACCGAGGTCCTTGAATCCACATCTCAACACTTTCAATTGTGATGTTTCTATTCGGGGGAGCCAGGTCACTCAAGCTTTGGCTTACTTCTATAGGCTTTTCCACTTCTTCCTTGTTTAGCCACTCGGCATCTTCATTGCTGTCTGAAGATGCTCGAAGTCCAGGCCGCTTGCGATACTCCTTCCCTCAATTTTGCCCGTCTTTATCTGTCTTATATAACCATTGTTCTGACCCCCCTCCCCACCTAAGGCGCTTACATAATACTTGAATGGACTCTTATGTCACTTATTGGACTGAGACATGGTCAGAACACACAAAAGGTTGGATAATAAAATGAGCAAAAGAAACTTTACCAAAATACAAAAAACCAGTAAAAACATGATATATTATGGTTTTTAAAAAAATATTCACATGTAATATGTAAGTGTTTAGCTTTTACACACAGTCTATAATTTAACTAAGGCAACACGAAACAAAATATTTGATCAGAAAACAAAGATTTATTGCTGGTGAAAACAGTCTGTAATATTTTTATGATTCAAAGACGACATCATAGCCCTGACTTCTTTGGCCACAAAATGTCTTAAGGTATTCGGTCGAATATGTTGTGGAGATGGATATTCATAGGTCGGATGTAGGAGGGTATACTGTATTCAAAAATGGCAACAGCTTTACAAAAATATTCTTCTAATATCATCTACACGTACTACTATTTTGGAACATAAGCATAAGTTAATTAATAAACATTACAAAAATCACTAAAAATTATAATGTTATGTTTGCTTTATTGTATTTATGTGAAGAAAAGTCACAATTAAAACATCAAAAAATAAATAGCTATAAGCCTAACATTAACCAAGGTTTTGAAATATATAAGATAAATTATGATTTTGGCGATAATAACATAAGATTAATTAATTTTATTTTTATTTTTCAGCACCATGACCACATTGTGACTAATCAAGATGTGGGTTTGTCTCTTAGATGTTCGTACAATTTTCAAAACAACAGTATCGGCCATGGTGTGGAGCTTGAAGTGACTGGCAATATTGAAACAAGCAATAAAGAAGAGAACTCATATATTGTATCACCAAGAGTCACAATGCGGATCACTGATCGATTTGGTGAAGATATTAACACAGCTCAAGTAGGAGATGCACTTAGTCTTCGTTTTGATATCATTGATAGAGATTCTCAGTATCAAATCTTTGTCAGAGAGCTCATAGCAATGGACGGAATTGACACCAGTGAAATTCTTTTAATTGATAGCTTAGGCTGTCCAACAGACCCTACTATTATGGGAGCTATTTCTAGTTTAAATGATGCAAAGGTTGTTCAAGCCCCATTTGATGCTTTCAAATTTCCAACTTCAGATATAGTTCAATTCAAAGCCCTTGTGACACCTTGTCTTCCATCCTGTCAACCAAATTATTGTGATCACCCTGATTACTATGGTAAAGTAAGAAAATATGAGTCTTTTGGCAAAAGAAAAAAAAGAGACAATTTTAACAAGTCTATACAAAATAAAAAAGAGGATATGCTAATTGAAGAAATGATACATGTTACTGAAAAGTTTTTAAGGAACTCTGAAAACAGATTGGATGATGCATCAGTCCTAAGAATAGAAAAACATCTAAAAGAAGATATATATTGTTTGAATCATACATTATTTGTTATGGAAGCTACTATCTTTGTTAGTTTACAAGTAGTTTTTGCTTTTCTTTTTATTTGGTACCAAAAATATAAAAATAAATGTAATATAATATGAAATGTGTGTCAAAAACTGTAGTTATATCTCCAAACCTTCTTTAAAGCAATATCACAAGTTTAACTATCAGTATTTAGTATTAAGTATTCATTATTTTCATAAGTTAGCCATAATATTTTAAAGAGTTTAATAAACAAATCACTGAAATTAAAAAAAAGTTGCAAAATAACTAGAATAATAATTACCTTTAATATACTAAATAGCAACCCTCGATTAATTCTGATTGTAGCTTCCAAGAGCACGACATCAATGTGTAATTTAAATATCCAATGAATGGAAGATAAAGGGAAATCAAGTCTTATTACCTCCCTGTCAAGACAAAAATGTAATTATAATCCTATTTAGAAGTGGTAAAGTGATCTATAAAAGGTATAATGATCATTTTTAAACTCGATCACAAAAACTCATCATATATGAACATTATATTCCTTTATGAAATTCTTACTTAAGACTACTGTGTCGTTAAAAAGTTTGATTAATAAAGTGTGTAAAAATAAGTAAAATACACAGAATTAGTATTTTAAAATGTCAATGTAGGTTAGTAAGCTTTTTTTTGTTTTCTTCATTAGAAAAGGAAATGCTAATCCATCTCTTAGAAAGATGTATGCAAACTTCATGGTTTAAATACTGACTGGAAGATTGAAATGGAGACTAGAATGAAACTAGTTGCTTGGAGTATATTTTAATCACAAGATTCCTGTGATAAACATGTTAAATGCTGGGGAATAAAATATGCTTATTTATATAAAAAATATTTTGCCTGTCAGGAATATAGATAGACCTTTAGATAAATCAAGTCAAGAAGATGTTCCGACCCAGCATGGCACAGTTGGTGTATTATTATTTTAAAATGGGTGTCACAGGACCAGGACCTGTGTTGCATGCCTGAGAGAATGTATTGGTCAGTTTGTCAAAAGATGAGGCGTTATGAACCTACCCACTCTATAGACTCTGACCAAAATCAATAGAATGGCTTTCCATGTCTCACCTATGCACAGCAAACTTATTTGAATTCGATCCAGTACTTGAGATTGCAACAAGCATTAAACACATTCAAATGACGTTCTTGACATATGAAGAAACAAGTGGACCTGTATACACAAGTGCAGGTATTAGAATAGTGATTTTGTGGTTCCTATCAAATTAATAAATATCATCCCAAACCTTGGTAACAGGAGTATAAATTTTAAGGATTGAAATAATTGTCTCAGAACTTTTTTATTTTCTTGAATAATCGGGAGAGGTTGAATTTTAATAATTCAGAATAGGGATGTGAAAAAAGTACCAATACGTTACTAATATCAATATTTTCCTTTTGATACTATTTTTTTTCAATACCTTTTTTCTGATACTTTTACTTATATTAGTACTCACACTTTGGAATCAGAATGGTATAGAAAGAAACAATTTGTTATCTTCACTCATGCTGGAATTAAATGTTTACCATGATGGACTGTGGAGGAAGAACAAAATTAATGAAATTATTTCCAAATTCTCACTTATTTTCTGCATGACAAGCAAGAAGTAACTCCAGCATTCAATCTCTTTTAGTTAATCATGATAATCATTGTTGTTCTTTCATATTTGTTTAGCAATATCTGACTGGGCGGTGGAGCAAGTGGCAACCAGTCTAGTATCTCCTTATCAATAAGCAAGTCATCCACAAACCAAACAAAAGAAGCATTTTATGAGCTCAATGAACTCAGTCAAGGGTATCCCTAGCAGGCAAAGCAGAAAAGTTTATGTTTGATGTTTAAGCAGATGAAGCAGGGCAGGGCATGGCATCCATTCTTCTATTGTTTGTCAATAATTGATAATCTATCTCTATAGAGTATATGAACGATTGTAGTTAAAAAAAAAATGGCACCTCCCAGAAGTGAATGATGAAAGATTTTTAAGAAGTTGGATAGTGAAAAAGCATCTTGTAGAAAAAAAATTATACCAATACCTATTGTTATCAATATTTTTCTTTCTTACCAGTATAGTATCGATTTTTTTCTTTCGATACCACATCCCTACTCCAGAGGGACTCCCAATTCTTTCGAGTAGGGCGTCGATGGAACAGATTAAGAGCCCTACAATGGTAAGACTAACACTCTCATTTCACCGAGGAACAGGATCGTGACATCTATTTTTCAAGGACTTTGAAATCGAAGCCATCATCACTGCAATGTCCATTGAGGTGAACATCTCCACTCAAATATTGACATTTAGAGCAAGGGAACCTTCAAAAACTGCAAGCTTAAAGAAAAAAAAAGTATATCTATATTTAAGAATTCAGTGGTTCATGATTGCCAGACTAGACGTTTCTGGCAAAGAAGGTAGTAGTACCATGAAAAAATAATCGATACTGTAGAGTTACATAAGCACCTTAAAAAAAAAAAAGTACAAATGCCAGGGTTACAAATCACCTAACAATACTAATAATGTATATAGTTGTGTGCCAAATAAGTATCCCCTCTACTCGTGTGATCAAAGATAGCCTTGTTTAAAAGATATAAATTGTACCCACGCTGCAATGGACAACAAATAAAACAGAAGTGCGTCTCCTGAAAACACCAGATTGAAAGATGCAAGGGAGAAATTAGAAATTAAATTAGATTAAAGATTTATTGACTGAAAAACCACCTTCAACAGTTGCATTCCCATGCAACAAGACAAGGCAAATCTTTATTACTTCCCAAAGATGTTTGTAGTTTGCATCTCTTATTAGAAAGCTACCATAAATAGTGTCAAGTCCTACTTCATCAATAAACTGATCACAAGGACTAAATATTTCTTGAAGCTGAGATTTTTTGAGGTTGCAAACATGCAAGTATTCTTTCTTGGCATTTTCAGCCAGAACATCATTTATGATGTTGGCATGGTTGAGTTCCTCCAAAAGAAAAGAAAATCTCTTCTGGGCCAGTTGAGGTGAATGTTGAATAACACAAGGATCCAATGAAGACAAACCTCTCACAGCTTTCTGTTTTAAGGGACTTTTTTCTTGTAGTTTTGCAATCATGGTGGTTAACATACTGCGGCACTCATGTATAAATTCTAATTTTTGTCTTTCTGTTACTGTGATCGCAGTTTCTCCTAACAAACGTTTTGTTGCAAATCCTATATCAATATTTTTGCTAAGGATCAAATTTTCTGATTTTTTTGTGTCAATAGACAGTAACTTTGGACCCGTGCACTTCATAAGATCAGGTTTCACACAACGATTCATAAGGTATCTTAGAAGTTTCTCTACAGCTTCAAAAAGATATGGAGTCATTGGTTTTGATGTCTGGAACCGTTGCAGGAAAGGCTGACATTCATCTGCAATTGTCTTGCAGAACGCTAGTTTACACTTTAGGAATGGATCACAGGCTGCTCTTTTCAGTGTCTCTACAGGTTTTGTTTTAGGAAGTTTTGCTTCTTTGAGAAACTTAATAACATGGTCCCAAATTTGTAATGCCCTTTGAAAGCACTTCGCATTCTCTAACCAACGCACACCACAGAACTTCAATGGAAAAGTTGTACACCCTGTCAACTGGGTGAACAATGCTCGACGAGCTGGAGAGTCAGTGAACAGGTAGTACATGTGACGTAATAAGCTACTTATATCCCAATCAACAGACTCTACTCCTGTTCTCAAGGAACCATGAACAACATGAAGCCCACATGTTCCCAGATTTAGCAAACTACATACTTCATTGTCTGTTACAGATTTGAGGTGTTCCTGAAGAAGTGTTATAAACTTTAAATTGACATTTGGGCCATCCATTGACACTTGTATCAACTTAGAGAGTGGAAGAGGAGAAATACCATCCAGAAAATGCTTCAGTAATTCTTCAGCAGTGCTCCTATCGAAAAACACACTGTTTAAGTAACGACTGATGACTTTATGATTTTCCTTGTCCCAGAATCTAATTACAATGTCCATCTGTCCTCTTTGAATAACTTTATTCAATGCCTCATCAAAACAAATTACAAAGTTGTTACATGATTTTAGGCGGTCCAGTAAATTATTATGAAAGAATGGAGCCAAGCCATGCACAATGAAGTATGCAGCCTTGTCTCCACCAAGGGTAAAGGCATTGGCAATGGAACACTCGGGAAACATCAATTGAAAAATTGTACTTAAATTATTGCACGAATTGAAAGACATTTTTTTGTCAACAACTTGCATAGCCCAAATGACTTCCGCCTTAGTTATATCATCTTTTATAACAAAAGTGTTATGGTTTCTTTGAGGCACTACACTAATTTCACTTTTAGCAACAGCTTCCTTCTGCGACGTTACGATTTTCGATGAAACAGAAAAACTCTTCGAGCAACCAGCAGAATCATCACTAGGTAGAATGTCTTTGTGTGCCAGAGATTCTCTTGAAACTGGGGAGCTCGATGAACCTGAATCACTTGACTTTTTTGAAAAAAAAGTCAACAGAGAGCGTTGATTTGTCAAAGTTTCAAGAGTTTTGATATGAGTTGGTCCTTTTGCATGGGAAGCTAATGCTTGCTTTCCCATATTACTTAAGTTTATAATTTTTTTGCACACTTTACAAAATGCCTGCAGCTTATTACTTTCAACACCACTTATCCAGTATGAGAATTCAGGAAAATGGTCTGGGCTTAGCCAGAGCTGGTTAAAAACGGTTTTTTTGTTAGACATTGCTGGTGTAGTCTAATCAGTCCTGGTGCACTGTATCAAACTATAACGATGACAAACCTTGAACAAGAACAAAAACAAGTGATCACTAAAGTTAAAAGAATTGTCATGTGCAGGCTAGGAGACCTCTGCGTTCACATTCTGAAATAAAATGCTACCAAAACTTGTGTTACAGCAAGTTTGAGCATGGTAAGTGCCCCTCAGCTTTCTTCATTGGGGCAGTGGCTTATGACGCAGTAAATAGGAAAAATATTTTCGTTGTTTTTTTCTAAGTGTGACATGAATTGTCATTTCCCTGACCTTTTTAAAGCTTCCCTGACTATTTTTTTTTCCCTGACTTTCCAGACCGTAGGAACCCTGTATATATATAAATAATTATACTAACAAAGACTATAAATGATTTTTTTTTCTTTCTTCAAATTAAAAATAGATTATCTTAGGTTTAAACCAGTGGGTAGGTAGTCTGGATTGAGTTACTCATTGATGTGCAAATTCCCAATGCCCGAGTTGAGAGTTGGTTCAAGTAACTGTAGGGAATTCGCTGAGTACTATAGTGGTGCAGCAGGAGTCAAAGGCTGAGATGGTATGATCATGTAATGAGGATAGAAATGGATAGAGTACCAACAAGAATGATGAATATTAAGTATGTAAGAAAAAGACAGCATGGGAGACCAAGAAAGAGATGAGAACAGCAGATACCAAAAAGTGTGTGAGAAGAGAAGAACGGAAGAAATTAAAGGACGAAGAAGAATGTTGAAATGATAGAGGAAGATGGAGGCATTTTACTAAATTTACCTGGCCTGGAATCAGTTGATAACTTATTGTGCTAGAGTTCCTGTTTGTGTTCTAAAAGCTTATGTGTAATTGTATGAATCATTTGGGTTGTAAAGCATATTACCCAAACGGGTAGTATGACGCGGTAGTAAGTAAATACAAATTTGGGTTGTATACAATAAGTACACTATTTGATTGAATGTATTTATTAAAGTCCAAAAATAAATCAACAATATAATATATAAAACAAAATGTAGCAAATTAATTTAAAGACATGCGGTAATTATAAATGTAAATAGGATTATAACAGGTAAAATATTGTTTTTCAGGAACCTATCTCATGGAATCACTTAGGAACAACTTAAATGTTTATTTGTGAACCATTCCATACATAATTATTATGTTTGGTCATCTATAAATTTATGACTATGAATAATGAACATTTAAAAATTAATACTACAAAAGAAATTATAAAATGATACAAGTAGAATACACTTTTAAAAATGGTGGAATATGTGTTCCAATTAACATTGTTAATAAACATGATTTATTTCACACTGAACTTTTAAAATAACCTAAGAAATTTGACATCTTCTAAAATATTCACGCAAAGAAATATTTGAGATCAAAGTTTTATGGAATCTTTCAACCATATAAATTAAAAGTCTGCAAGTTATATTAGGAAAAATTAATTTGAATTTCTAAATCTTTTCAAAAGGTTGTTTTTTGCAATACTAATTTCCACCTTCATCAACGAATTATTGATAAAATGTTTAATTTCCAAATTAGGTTTTTTTGTCTATCTTTTATGGCTGTAAGATCAATTGCAATCGACAATGTGCCAATGTAATTTTGATAAAAGCTATTAACTTTTAGTACAGATTTATTATTCAGCTAAATTTATTCTAATCATATTATTAACATTTTTTAAAATAACTTTATTTACATAATGATATCCCATAAAACAATTCAATTGTCATGGTAAACGTATACATTTTATTAAACTGTCAATGTTGAATAATCATTTTCTTTCAGTAATTTATATTTAACATATTCTCTGATATTAAAATTTACTTTGGGTTGACTACTTCTTTTCATGTGATGTGCAGGAATGCTTTTCAATAAAATATGAAAGACTGCTACATGTTTCACTCCAGTTTGTGAAGTACTTCAGCTAAAAGAAAAAGGGGTATTAGATGGATTTTTACATTTAATGAAGGAAAAAATGTAATGTAAAAGATTAATTGAATAATCAGTTATTTTAAATGGACTAATATATACATAATATATGTCAATACAGTAGAAGCCTAATATAGCGTGGTCCAATATACTGCGTATTTGGATACAAGGCAGTTAAGAGTATCTCTCTCGTAAAAAAGTCATTTTAATTGTATTAGTATTCCAATATACTGTGGTTAATTTATAACGCAGGGATGAGGAATGTTACTCGACAACCTCACTATATAGGGCTACTATTAGTATTTTAAAAATAACTAGGCACTCTATTGAACAAAAATAACACAAAACAAAAGAAAAACAATCTTACATGTTCACGGGTCATCTTTGATAAAGACTTAAAGTTATAACCACCCTTCTGGAAACGATCATCAACAAGCAGGAGTGCACCCCAATCATACTTGTGACGAAGACATCTACCCAATGCTTGGTTAAGTGCACTAAAAAAAGTAAAACAAGAAACATGACTAATACAATCATGATTTAAAGACTAAGGTTATTAATATTGAAGCTATATGAAGCTGTAAATAATGCAATCAAAATTTAAAAACAATTGTCTCTAAATATTTTTCTGATTAAAAAGTCTCGGATTTTGATGGACATGTTACCTTATTTTTGGATAGCTAAAAAACCATGCTTTTAAATAGATAAAATCAGTTTATGACCTTTTGGTTAAAGAAATGTTTATTTTATTTAGGTATATATTTTTTCCTTTGTAATTTTAGGTCATAATCTTTTAGTAAATTTAAGGTGTTAAAGTTGAATAAGTATTTTTTAAATACCATCAATATTTTATAAATGCATACATTTTTTCAACACAAATTTTAAGAATGAGAAGATAATGTAGGCAATGAGTTCTATATCCTCTTAGCTTATATGGTTGGAAAATAACATTCCTAGAAAGGGTTTTGGTGAGACAGGATAACTATTAATACTGAAGCAGATCTTTGTAAATCAATATTATATTTTAGAGAATGCAAAAATTTAGCTGTTAAAGATTTTTCATCGCATACATATTTTTATATTTTGCAATTGTAAAATGTGCATTTGATTAAGTCGTGTGCACTTATTATGAGGTTTTATTAATATTTCTAGGTCATCTTTTCAAAATTTGAAGTCATTTTTAACTTTAAGGTTATTCAATAGGTAATTTTTAGGTCATGTAGGTCACCAGGTCCTGATGATTATCAACAGGGTTTATTTGATTTATTTATTTAACATTATTTATTTACTAAAAAAAGCACACATTAAGGTAGCTCCTCTGTACCCTTTTCCAACAAAAGCCAAAGCATTTTTCTTGTGTATGTTTTAACAAAATTAAATTTTACTATATTAAATCAAAGATAGCAAAGCCAATTGAAACAGGTGCATTAATTTGAATCCTGGGAACTAAATAAAAGCATAATGTAGGGTCATGCATTTAAAATATTAATATTTGAGTTATTGAAAAACTATTTGTTATGATTATTTACATGAATTAAGATTACATTATTTTGAAACTACTTTTATTATGAATTCATTTGAAAAACAAATGACATGATTACTTATATTAATTGAAATTAGATTATATTTAAACTACTATAAAGTCAGCAGGTCAAACTTGTATTTGAATGTGGAAGTGTCTATATGTGTATTTTGTAGAGGCGAGCAAAAAATGGTCAAATACTTACAGTCCTTGCAACTCAAGCTGGAATGCCCTTGTGTAGTAAACGAAGTATTGAAGATTTTAGGAGAAAGCATGCGTCTCGAATTTGATTTTGTCATCTTATTGTTACAGTCTTGTTAGAGGCTAGTCGTGATGTAGTTTTGTTATAGTGTTGTTACAATCTTGTTGAGAGACGTGTTGAAAGTTATCAGGGAACAGCCTCGGGTAATTTTTCATGGTTACCCATTTTGGTAAAGATGGTTTTAAGGGTTTATGTGTATAAAAGTGTATACAAGGAAAAGTAAAGGGCTAATAGGATTGTTAGATGGAATAAGGTCTTGTTCTTAGGCCCTTCGTCCACCGCCGCAACCCAACTGCAACTCAATTGGGAAACAACTTTCCAGCAACGATAGCTAACCTATTACGCTCTTTGTTCTTTGTCCACCAACACAACCGGTTTAAGATCAGTTTAACACAAGATGTCGAGCAGCTCAGATTATTATTATTATTATTATTATTGTTAGCACCGCGTCTTACTACCCGTTCGGGTTATAAGCACTTACGCTAATGTGTAATGGTAGGGTGATTGTGAGATGAAATGAAGGACCTACATTTTAACGTGGAATCCGAACCACGGTGGAGGCCTGGCATTCCCCACATTCACAAGATGAGCTCAGATGATAATGATGTTGTAGTCACATACTAGAATACGAAAAAGGTGAAAAAAATAAATAAATGGATTCATCTATTTATTAGCAACAACCAAAATAGACGAGAGTTTATAGCATCAAAAGATCTTGAAAAGGACAACAGTAAATTTAAAACATCTTACAGAATGTCCAAATAACTTTTTATGGAGATTGTGGGAAAAGTTCAAGCTCGGGTATAGAAAAAGGACACAAACTATAGAAAGCCATAAGTGTTAAAAAAAAAAAAGTCAACAAAAAAGAAAGGGTGTGCTGAGTGAGTGAATGATGAATATCAAAACAACTGGGCAAAAAAAATTAATACCCAGCACACGCAGTTAGGAACAATTGCAGAACCCGCCCCCACGGTCAACCTCAACAATATCAAACTATAAACAAGAATATAACTATACCCCTAATTCGATTACAACACAACAATTTAGCTAGCTTATTATACCTAAGGATGAATGTGTAAAAAGACTAAGTAGAAAAATTAACAAGAGTTGTTTATTAGATATTCAAAAGATATGAACAACAATTAATTTAAATAAATAATCCAAAGAAAGGAAAAAAGATATAGAATATTTTGTAATCTCGATACCATGGCCTCATATGAAGAGCGCCTTAAATGTATAAGTGATTACCATCACTAATTACGTTAAAAAAATTAACAGTTAGACAAAAAGAACAATATAGGACTCATCAATTTAACCTCTGCCAAATGCTCATGTTCTTTACAAAAATAATTAAAATTATTTATGTCAGTATCCTTCCATTTCTCCGTCCCGTAAAAAGGGAAAGAATACTTAGACCTAAAATTATCAGATTTCTTACGTTGGCATTAGCTAGAGCAATCCACATTTAAATTGCCAACACTTAAGAAATTACCAACCATAAATTAAGTTATTAAGGTGGCTATTGATGATCTCTTACTAGCGCTGATGGCGCTCGATACATTAAGTTCATATGTAAACATTGGAAGTGAAACATTAATAGCACTACTCTATAAACGGTATCCAATAACATTAAAGTTGAATATAATAGAGATAAGCCTTAAGTTCAAAAAAGGCATTGTTATTTAAATTACTAGATATTAGTTTTCTCGTTAGAGTCCAATAACACAAGTTCATTATACTTGAGATAAGTATTAAGTACCCAAGAAATATTATTATCAACAAAACCATTAGATATTTGTTTTTTTGATAGAATCCAATAACATAAGTTTATTATCATTGAGATAAACCTTAAGTCCAACAAGGAGTATTATTATTATTATTATTAACAATATTACTAGGTATATGTTTTCTAGTTAGAGTCCAATGTTTAAGTCTGTTATACATGAAATACATATATAGTACATAAAAATATTATTATAAATAATATCATTAGATATTCCTTTTTTAGTTCAAGTTCAAAGTTTGAGTCCATTTATACTTGAGGTAAATAGTAAGTGCATAAGGAATATTATTATTATAAATAATATCATTAGATATTTGTTTTTTTTGTTCAAGTTCAAAGTTTAAGTCCATTAATACTTGCGGTAAATACTAAGTGCATAAGAAATATTATTATAAATAATATCATTAGATATATATATTTTTTTGTTCAAGTTCAAAGTTTAGGTCCATTGTGCCGAAAAAGAATTTTGAAGATAAAAGATTAAGCCGAGAAAGAATTTTGCTTACATTATCAATTTCTGAAGCCTTCACTTGCTCAAGGTATTACCAAAGCTGGTCCAAGAGTGGCACTTCACTCACACGATCACTCTTTTATACGGTTAAAACACAGTCCACAGAACGCGGAATGACGGGATGACGAGGGGAGGAAAACCAAAGAACATAAACAAGGAGGGGGGGGATTCTATACGCTTCTAGACTGGAGTAGTATAAAAACTTGGCACTGGCG